>JAODOY010056099.1:0-17961 GCA_025399855.1 Forbesichthys papilliferus
GGAAGGAGCCAGAACTTGTGCCGGAGGTGGAGCGCTACCATTTAGATCTGGTGGGGCTTACCTCTACGCACAGTCTTGGTTCTGGAAACATTCTCCTGGATAGGGGATGGACTCTATACAGAGCTGGAGGCTGATGGGGGATCATCATCATCAATTTTCCTAAGGGAGATCACTGAGGTAGTCAAACAACTCCACAGTGGCAAAGCCCCAGGGATTGATAAGATCCGTCCAGAAATGCTAAAAGCCTTGGATGTGAAAGGGATGTCTTGGATGACACGCCTCTTCAACGCGTGGAAGTCGGGGACAGTGCCAAAGGAGTGGCAGACAGGAGTGGTGGTTCCCCTCTTCAAAAAGGGGGACCAGAGAGTGTGTGCCAATTACAGGAGTATCACACTACTCAGCCTCCCTGGTAAAGTCTACTCTAAGGTGCTGGAAAGGAGGGTTCGGACGATTGTCGAACCTCAGATTGAGGTGAGTGAGGGGACATTGGAGAGGGAGATTGGCCGGAGAATCAGAGCAACGGGAGCGGTATTGCAATCACTTTACCGCACCGTGTGACGAAAAGAGAGCTGAGCCGGAAGGCAAAGCTCTTGATCTTCCGGGCCATTTTCGTTCCTACCCTCACCTATGGTCATGAAGGATGGGTCATGACCGAAAGAACAAGATCTAGGGTACAAGCGGCCGAAATGGGTTTTCTCAGAAGGGTGGCTGGCGTCTCCCTTAGAGATAGGGTGAGAAGCTCAGCTATCCGTGAGGAACTCGGAGTTGAGCCGCTGCTTCATTGCGTCGAAAGGAGCCAGTTGAGGTGGTACGGGCATCTAGTAAGGATGCCTCCTGGTCTTGAGAGGTGTTCCAGGCACGTCCAGCTGGGAGGAGGCCTCGGGGAAGACCCAGGACCAGGTGGAGAGATAATATCTCTAAAGCTCCCATGGCCTGGGAACGTCTCGGGATCCCCAGTCAGAGCTTGCTGATGTTGCTCAGGTAAGGGAAGTTTGGGGTCCCTTGCTGAAGTTGCTGCCTCCGCGACCCGACACCGGATAAGCGGGAGAAGATGGATTGATGGATGGCATACCCATTTTTATCTTAAATTTAATTTCACATTTGAGTGTACTTCACACTCTGGGGTGTTTTGACACACCATTCATGTGTGTCAAATCAGAATCAGGTTGGAATATGTAAAAAAAAAAAAAAGTCTATACAATGATTTTCATAATAAATGTAGGATAATTGCAATTTTTTTATTTTTTAACAAAAATAGCCTACTGTACACCATTTTAACGTGAACAACGTTTATTTTTGACTGTTGATGTTACATTCTGAAACATTAATTTGGGAGCACTGGAACAGTTTTTTATTTTGAACACTATAAAATGCATTGAATCAAAGGGAGTGCGTGCGGCCTACAATGCAGGCAAACTAGTTGATTGGACTTTGCTGAAAATAAGGTATAGGCAAATCACAGAGAAGGAGAGACTGAAAGATAGAATGTTTTAAATTTTTTATTATTATATTGTGATGTTACCCCTCCTACGGTAGCCTACACATCCGTCAGTCACAGTCCTCCAGCGTTCAATACCTTCTTGTCGCTCCCAAACCCTCGTTGTCTGACTGTGAACTTTCACCCCGTTGGTTGGGAAATGTCACTGAGAGGCCCGTGTTGCGGTAGGGGGCGGCGTAAAGGGGGAAAATAACATTTCATCGCTCTCAGCACATCTTTTATTTGCGTTTCTCTTTAAGTGCCACATGCCATTATCAACTGTAGCCGCCGCCACCGATAAGAATTTGCAGTTACAATCCTCCCTTCGTACGGTACCAGAGCTACTGTAAAAACAATCCGTGCCAAACATGTGAGTAGCAAATAATTGCTTTCTTCAGATACCCGTTAACTGCAATCTATACAAGCCACTGCATCCACAATGAAAAACAACCTCTACGTTGTGTTAATATTTAGGAAATATTCCGGTTTTATTTTATTATCTTGTGATTTATTATCTACGTTGCAAATTGAGTTAGCAAAAGCGCTGTGATTTTGGATTGTGCGTCGCTTGGCTAATTTACCAAAATACAGATTTTGTGATTTTTGTTTTTGTCCCAGATAAAAAAAGATAAGGTTGTTGGGCTATATGGCATGCGTATAACGGTGTACCGTAGCCTGCTTTTTGTTATTCTAGGTAGCTTTCTGGAGCTTCACAGGTTTAGCTGGCATCTCAAGTGAGATCTAGAGGCCTAGGTTACTGTAGAGAACACATTGCGGTGGTGGTGTTCCATCAAACTGTTTAGCCTATGTAAGCTCAATCGTAGTATAGGCCTACATTTAGCACATCTTTAAAATCTATAACAGTATACGGCAAAAAAGTGTTGTTTTCATAATCTGATATTATATAATGTGTGTGTGTGTGTGTATGTGTATATGTGTGTATATATATACATATACATATATATATATATATATATATATAATTTGCAGGGAGAATTCAAGTTGTTAATTTGTAAGGCTATAAGAATGAACAAGCTTTGTTAAGATGTAAGTATGCGTGTGTGTATGTCATTATGGTTGTATTACAAGTATTTCACTGACTGCTGATAAAATAAGGGTTGAGTTTATTTGATAATTTCTCTTTCACACTCACAGAACATATTTTATAGGTATTCTACACTGTGACTTCTGATCAAATATGTGTTCCATTTTTGCAGAGTTTATGCAGTTGCTTGTTTTAAATGTCCCTTCATGTTTTAGGAGGGAACATAGTATGCCTCTTATGAAGATGTCAGTACAACCAAATGTCTTATTTTTGACAATGATGCCCAGTAGAGGATCCTGGGATTGAGACGTGCATCCCTTTCCACTAATGGCCTGGACTAAGTAAGATAATTACACTGTGTGCTCACTGGCATGTGTTTGCATGCATGTTTAATGTGTAATAACCTCCTGATTTTCAATAATGTGGATGATTGACCTTGCTTTACCTATGGTAGGTTTCAGTTGGCCTGCTGAAGCTATGGGGAGCTGTTGGAGCTGTCTATACAGAGACCCCATCCGAGACAACCATCTCACAAAATTTAAGGTTATCCCTAGATTTGTGTCTTTTTGCATGCTTTTTTCCCTTTTGGCATGTATTGTTACAGCCAAAACTATTGTACAGCACAGACATAATGAGTTGTGTATCCAGTGGTAACCAACAAGTGTCTAATATTATGCTGCTTTGGTATATCC
This sequence comes from Forbesichthys papilliferus, assembly GCA_025399855.1. Taxonomy (NCBI): domain Eukaryota; kingdom Metazoa; phylum Chordata; class Actinopteri; order Percopsiformes; family Amblyopsidae; genus Forbesichthys; species Forbesichthys papilliferus. The sequence continues at coordinate 3,215 of JAODOY010056099.1, forward strand.
TGCACATATTGTATTGCATTTCCTTTCATTTCAACAAATACTTTTCAGTTAGTGTGTGGATTTCCCCTTGTGGTTGAAGCCAGCATTACAAAAACATAGTTTATTTGGTGTGTAACTCAGAGAGCACATGTCCCATCTGAGGGCTGAGTGACTCTCACTCTGCTCGACAGTCTCCATAGGCTAATAGCTACTCTCCTTTCCTCCATACATAGTAGTGTACACTATTGTACAGGGAAGGACGTTTGGGCTTCTAGGGGCGCTATATGAAACAGTAAAAGAGTGCATCTTGAATCCTTTCTGTACAGTTAGGGTTCTGTCATAAATATTTTCTTGTTCTGTTGTAGGTTACCAATGTGGATGATGAAGGCAACGAACTGGGTTCTGGCACAATGGAACTCACACAAACCGAGCTCATTCTCCACACACGCAAACGGGACGCCATCCGGTGGCCATATCTGTGCCTGAGACGCTATGGCTACGACTCCAACCTCTTTTCCTTTGAGAGTGGCCGTCGTTGTCAGACAGGGCAAGGCAAGTAACCCGTTTGAAATCCAAGCTCATTCCACATTAGGTTTGATATTTTTTTTGGCTGACAGACACTTCCTGCGTTTTCTGTTGTGTTCAGGAATCTTTGCGTTCAAGTGTTCGCGGGCAGAGGAGATCTTCAACCTCCTCCAGGAGCTAATGCAGTGCAATAGCATCAATGTAGTGGAAGAGTCGATGATGATGAGTCGCAGCGGCCACACGCCGGAAATGGACATGCCACGCACACCACAGACTCCCAATAGTGAGTTATGATCTCCCACGCACACGCATACACATTTAGGTATATGCAGGGTTCCAGCATGTCATTGAATTTCTGGAATATCATGGAATTAAAAAAATCTATTCCAGACATGGAAAGGCAGGGAATTTGATCATGTTTGGGTCTAATCATGGAATATCAGGGTAGTTGCCATTCATCATAATTGTACTGAACGTGGTATTAGATGTATTAGACAAATCAAGCTATGCTACATGCTAACGTGAATAAGTGCCACATTGTCAGTGAAGGACATGCACATTTAAATAAGTTGCTTCTCTAAACAAAATACACTAAATAGGACAGAAGAGTAAAGCATGCCTGTTAATTGACAACAGGAATAATATTAAGTGAAAATAGTTGATCTACAGGAGGATTTGAAACCTACAGAATACCTGAGAGCCTTACACAAAATGCAGACACCAGGTGACAAGCTATAATACAATAGCTAGTCACCTGGTGTCCTTTCCAGCATAAACTGATGTAGAAAAGGCACAAAATAGTGCTTTAAAATTGACCAGAATGCAGTAAAATGAAGGAGGAATCCTGGAGGAGGAACCCAGACCCCCCACATAAGGAGGACCCCTTCCTTACAAACATAATTCCCATTCAATATAGGTCATGGAAACACAGATTTTAGTCATGGAATTTGACATTTGACAGGAACCCTGTATGCCAATAATAAATATACATTGTAAAGGTAATAGGAAAGTGTTTCTTGGCACCTTAAAGTGCAAAGACGTTCTACCACTAAGCGCACCAGCATCTCAAGCTGTTGGGACACGCACGCACACACACACACATGCACTAACATGCACACGCGGCCAGACCGGCTGTGAACACAAAGAACAGGAGCTCTGGTTACAGCACACACAGAGGGAGTGTGAAGTCATTCTCTGCTCAGAGATTGACGCCATTACACCACTACATCTTTACATATAAAATAGTTGTTTGCTGCTATATGAATGTGTAATATATGGCCATAGTGATGCAAACCAGACCCCTGCACCAATGAGTTTTATGTGTGTCCCACATCTTTAGTTTAGTTAATTAGCAGTTATTTTAGTGATTGCAGGTAAACCCCAACTCTACTCTGGTAATGCTAGGTTAACACTAGCTATGGAAATGTCCGTACAGTATACCAGTACAGTAAACCTACTGTACTGATATTGTGCATACTGTAGATGATGCTAGATCTGACCCACTGCTCCATTAACCTAGTATCACATACAGAACATGTAATTACAGCTCCAGCATTCCCAGTTCAGGGCTTTCCCAATGGATACCCTGGTTATCCAATTAGGGGTGACCCCTCCCAACCCTCGCTTGGAGATGAACATGGACACAGCCTCATGGGATTAGAAGACCAGGTATATTCCTCCACCTCTGCATAACATTTACCATGTCATTCTGTTTCAAGTTTCTGAGATGATGTTGCAGTTCGTAATTTTGGCAATTCCATCATATTGGAGGAAAAACAAAAGATGTGTATATATAGACTATGTTAAAATTGATTTACACACAATTCTGTCTGTCAAAAGCATTAATAAGATTAGGTTAAAACTCGCACCTTCAGTATGACATTTCAGAAATGTTCCATACATAGAGTGACAGTAAAGTCCTGCTGCTGCTGATTTTGTATTGCGTGAAGCTTCATCTTTGTCTATTCTGACCTCCAACAAAAACAGGAAAAATGCAGGAAAAAAGAAACACAAAAAAATCCTTCTTTTCACAAACTGCCGAACAGAAAAGCCACAGTCTTTAAGGAGACAAAAATGTAGATAAAAGTGGGTACAGGCTATCAGCAGGAAGAATGCGAAGACTGGGATCCTGGCACTCAGAATGCTTTTGTTTGGTGACTGGTTGACATGCTATAGCGGCGATAAAAATAATCTGCCAGCATGTTTCAGCTAGCTAAAATAATTTAGCATATTGTTGTGCCGATTTTTCTGCTATCCAGTAGGCATAGTTTGGAGAGTAATATGATGTGCTCTGCCACTATTGCCTGTATCCACTGTTGTCTCCATGAAGGCACATTGCTTCAGTCTGACAGCTTATAAAAGCTTCTGACCAATCTGACAAATCAAAGTGACAAGGAATTACCTTCACACACAAAGTCAATCCATGTCAAAATTAGTATGCCCTTCAAAATGGCGGTGTCAACACCGTCGTCATGGGAACGGTGGGGGCAGCATCGTAGCTAGTCGTCCACCATAGAGATTCATTCCTGCCCCTTCACAGGCCCACACATACGTCAACACTGTCAGCATGGAGGGGGAGCTGTCCATGCGCCACTGTATGCACTCCCTGCCCGAGGTGCGTACCAGCGGCTTTCCCGAGGCGCTCGGTAGCCAGGGCACCGCGGCCCCGCAGGTGTTCCTGCAGCCGTCCTCGCAGGAAGTGCAGTTCATGCTGGGCCCCACGCCGGCGCAGCGCCACCTGCGGGAGCGGCACGGCCACAACCCCCGTGCGGAGGGCGCTGCGGCGGGCGAGGAGCCCCTGCCTGCGCACATGTGCGGCTCCCACCCCCACCCCTACCACCAGCACCACTTCCAGCGGCAGCCCCACCCGGAGCTGACCTACGAGAACATCAGCGGGTTGCGGGGGGCGGCGGCCACCCGCCGCCAGCGTCTGAGTCCCAGCAGCGCCTCCCAGTCACTGGGCTCCTCCAGCAGCAGCAGCACGGCCACGGGGGACGGGCCACCCCCCCTGCCCCCGCAGGGCCTGCCGGGCCACCGCCGCACCGCCCTCCTCAACTACGAGAACCTGCCGTCGCTGCCGCCCGTGTGGGAGTACAGCGCCCTGCAGCGGGACGAGGAGGAGCAGGAGGAGGAGGAGGAGGACGAGGAGCAGGACGAGGAGGAGTACGAGGAAGAGGAGGAGGAGGAGGAGGACGACGACGAGGAGGAGGACGACGAGGAGGACTTTGATGAGTACGAGTTCTCGGAGGGTCCCGGCACGCCCAACGGCTACCACCACCAGGAGGGCCGGGGGGCGGTCCACCGGGACGCCCTGCAGAACTACGTCAACTCCAAGCAGGTGCAGGCGCCACGTGCCCACCACGCCTGCCCCCCGGTGGCGGTGGAGCGCGGCGGGCCAATATTCAGCTTTGACTTCCGCGGAAGGCCGGTCGCCCGGCCGCCCCCTCCATCACGCCAGCTCAACTACATCCAGGTGGACTTGGAGGGAGAGCCACTGGGCGGGGGCGCGGCGGTCGCCCAGCAACAGCACCAGCGCCTTGCGCCCCAGAAGTGTGCCCAGCAGCAGCAGGGGGGCGGGGGGCCACGGCGCAGCGAGTTCTACGCCGTCATCGACCTGAAGAAGACGGCCGCCATGTCCAACCTGCAGAAAGCTCTTCCCAGGGACGACGGCACTTCCAGAAAGACTCGCCACAACAGCACAGACCTGCCTCTGTAGGGGGTCGGGGGGAGGAGCCTGCGGCGGCGGCGAATGAACAGGTAAACGGGAATAACAGGAGGATGGAGCGCTTGCTTGACAGGCAGGTCCTCATCACAGCACATCGGACCCTTCACTGTCATCCATCCATTGAACTTTTGAGCTGACTAATACAGTACAGGTACATAATTAGAAATATACCGATGTCGATCTGTACAAAAGGAATGAAGGAAGCTGTTTCAAGTTAGGAGAGATTGCCATTTATTGTGTGTTCTTTCTTGGATGTGGTGTGAAGCTCTTTTAGGTGCGTGATACCTGCAACCGTTTGCTGGATTTCTGATTGAACCCTATACATACAGTATTGTATATTTTACGTTAGTTCAAAATGGATCTTGGAAGCTTAGCTGTGACTAGAGCAGAAACCTCGGTTTTCATTCAATGCATTCAGTGCCATGCAGTTGTGGGCAAATGTTGTTTACTTCGTTTTGTTTTATTTATTTATTTATTTATTTTTTATTTGTCAGTACTGCTGTTTCCTCGATGTATCTTCAGTTTGTACCATTGGCTATATGCATTTGTTTTTCTCTTAATTTCCACACTCCATTTTTCATTTAAAAATTTTGACTTTTGTGAGAAGGCCATTAAGAAGAATGAAGAAAGGATATTGTTCCTCTAAGATATTTGGCACTATTCATACCTCATTTTAAAAGCACCTAATTCTACTGTGGCTGGTAGAAGGTACACCGTTGCTATTTGTTACCGTATGCCTAAAAAGCGTTTTGCACACAATCCTATGGAATTGTATGATTTATTGTAATATAGGAATAGCTTAGCATTATTGGTTACAAAAAAGAAGACATTTATGAAGAAAAATTGAATTACGTCATATTTTTCATTACTTATTTGGTTTAGGATAAAAGAACACACGGATGAAACTTTTATCCCCTCTTAACCATGTGAGAGAAAAATAGAGAGTTAACTATCTCTGATTATACCTTCTACATATCATTCCAAACTTGTGGTAGGTTCATCCACTTATTACAGGTCTGTGACTATTACATTGCACTTTTTACCATTGGCACCTAAAATGCTCATCGTTGGTACGCCCATTGTATGGATCAGTTTTGACTGTGTTATGACCAGAGGTGTAGGGCCAAACATTTGATGGACATTCATAGTCTGCTTTGTAGATTGTATGTTGTTTTAATTTTTAAATGTAGACAAAGATAACCTCAAAAGTGGCATTAAGCTATAACCTCACATACATTGTGCTGATTCTATAATTACTCAATTATCAGGTTGAAAGCATCTATTTAAACTATAAATAATCAGAGTATTTTGTGAGGCTATTTATTAATATTTTTTTATTTGGATATATTTATTAATCAAAATATTTATGAATTTAATCATTCATTCATTCATTCATTCATGAATTAATTCATTATTTTTTGTTAACTAGTTAATCATTTTATTTAATATGTGATAACCAGCTATTGTGATCCAGTCAGTAATATGGAGACCAAAGTTTCACCTTAGATTATCTCTGGATACTGGTGTATTACTGTTATATCTGTGCTTAATTATGTTTTAAAAAATACTGTATTTAAGACATTTAAAGTGCCAAAATTGTATGTGGAATAAATTCAAATGTGCCATTAGTCTGTAGATAAACAATATGACTTAATGTAATTATTACACGGATGATGCTGAAGGTTTAAGGGTATATACTGCAGCAAACTCTTGTCTTGAATCTATCTTTTCTATTTAAAGTTAGTTACGTGGAAAGGCACAAAATGACACATTCCACCTTATGCACATTGACTGGCAGTTTGAAGTGAAATGTAATCTTGTAGCCTGGTTACTACAGCTACAGTGAGATTGCTGCTATACAGTATGTACAGTATATATTAACCATATGGACACTACCAGTCATATTTAGAAAATAATGCCATATTATGTTTGATTTCTTTATCCTTAATATGTAGTAATGGTAGCCTATTAGATTTAATTATCTTTTAATTGGTTAATATTTTATGCATAACTTGATTTCATTACAAACTGGTGTCTGTTATAGGTGGCGTCACATGAGTAAGTTAAATGAAGCTTACATTTCTAATAATGTACAAGATATACAGGCCATAAAAAGTATGTGGCATTTAGAAATTAAAATGGTTAATTTGTGATAACAAAATATGAAGAAAAGGATATTGGACAGAAATACAGATTATCAGCTTTATGAAAGGTCTTTGGCTAAAAGGAACACATCTTTTAGTCCATAATGAACCTAGGTATTCGTGTAGCCCAAGTAAATAATGTGAAGTAGTGGGGTACATTAGAGTTAATGCTCCGTTGATATCACCACCAGCCAGATAAGATCCTCTGAAAGCAAAGCTTTATTAAAAGCTTCATGCATTTAGATTGTGTCAGTCTAATACCACTGAAGGGACACCTAGACCAAACATTGTAAACAATGTATTTTTTCCATTAAAAGTACATGTTGATTTGTGTCCTGAATTGCTGTTTTGGTTGAAACCAACATTAAACATTTTTTATTTTGATTTGAAACTGCGCAGGCCCCTCCTGCAGCTAGTATATGTTAAATTAAGATGGAATCAACTTACTTGATTTTAGCACAACCTAAAACAGGCAATAAAAGACCTATAGAATCAAAAGCTGACAGTTTGTACTTTTGCTTCATGGTCATTTAAAAAGAAATATATCAAGTAACGGTAGTCCAACACAACTAATTTTGTTAATTGTACTTTACATTTTTTTTGCATCTACAAATATGTTTTCATGTGTGGAAGGTGTTTACATTTTGCAATAATGGGTAAATATAATTTTGTCAATCAAAAATAGGCCAGGTTGAAAGTGGGTAATAGTCTTTAGAACTGTGGGTTTACTGTATTGTAAATTGATTGGGGGTTGCATTACCATATTATTTACTTTTTTACAAATCAAACTTCACCAACACTTTTGCTATGAAGGAGATAACATGTATCTTAATTGTCAAACATATTGTGAATGCTTAAAACGTAACAGTGCCATATTACATTGACAGTTCAGTTTACTGTATATGTAAATGTATTTACTTTTGTAACTTTTTGATCGAGTGGAGGATATGCACACACAGCATCACATATCAATTGACATACTTTCATATTTATTTGTATCTAATCCCTTGATCATTCCATGTGCCATTGCTTTCTTAATGAACCTTTGTTAAACCTTTCACTCTACACCAGAGCTGGGCAAAATCAGGTCCGGGGTCCGGATGCGGCCCTTTGAGACATTCTATCCGGCCTGCGGTACATCAAACATTTAAAAAAATTCTAATACAACATTAAATTATTTTACGAGCTCTGCATAACTAGGCCTACTCTATTTACTGCTGCGCATTAAAACATTGTATTAAGAGAGAAAAGAACTGAAGTTTTATTATGACAATGTTGTAGAAATATGCATAAATGTAATATGCAAGTTAACAATGTTAGCTATTTTGTGTTACTTTATTTAGAAAAGTTTAGCATGTTGGTTAAAAAAGTATTGTAACACATGAAGTTCTTTTAACATTTTCAATGTGGCCCCCAAGTGAAAATAATTGCCCACCAATGCTCTACATTGTACATTATAGCTTCTTCCCTCCATATACATCCATACACTGACATTTTGATGAATCATACCATAACCTTTTTGGTTATGGTATGTGATGTATATTTTGTCCAGCTTGCATTGACCTCATGCTTAGCCCTCATACCAATGTTCATAATAATACAATTTACTGAAACAGTTTAATGTTTCAGTCTAATGTATATTTATAATACATATAACCAGCAGACATTTTCAGCCACTTTATAAACACAATAGATTTAGGTTTTCAGAAACAAAGGAGGTAACATGTTTAAAATGTTCATGAACACTTTTAAGATACAGTAGTTGTCTTTGGAATTACAATGAATGTGAATAAACCACCAGTGGATAGAAAATTTACCACTTACATCTTAGTATTGGTAAAAATCTGACCTGAGTTTAACTTGAAAAGAAAGAACTCCTGTAGACAAATGGCCATGCTTGGAAGTTCAACCACTGTTTTGGTTTAAAACCTATACGGTAGTGGTACGTTTCAAAATGTAATGGAACAAGATGAGAGCACTGCTACAAGGAAGGATTCATTCATCTATTTACTCATTTTTTTCTTAAATGAACCCCCAGCATTCTTAAGCCTGAGATAGATGCTTCTGTAGTAAAGTTCCCCAAATTGGCTTTAAACATGTGATGTCCAACTAAAGGGCTTGCTGTGTGTTAAGTGTAAGAACGTGTACACATATTTCGAAGTCTGTCTAGTTATTACTCACTGTGCCTTTCATAGTCAAGTTTAAGTAGCATTTTCATGCTGTATCTAAGGGCAACATATTGATAATCCCTACAACTCAATGTGCAGAAGGTTATTATGAAGTATTTATTTGATTAGTAGGTACTGTAGCAAATAATGTCAAGTGTACATTATAGAACTCAAGCTTTCTTCATGTAGCTTTGGCTCTATTCAAGATCACTCTATAGGTTCCAATCAGTAGATATTAACTGACAATGCTTATGAATGTGCAAAATCCTACATTGTGTTTACAACAACTGCAGCAATACGCAATAGAAATACGGAATGCATATATCAAACATGTCCACAGACAACCTATGCTTACCTTGTTTATTAATCATTATGATTAATGTACTGTCACCAATACAGCATCAAATTGACACTGTTAAGCCTGTTGTCCTGTCCAAGGTATTATGTGCTATGAAATCAATAAGGAATGAATTGTTGCCAAAACAGGGAAGACACTCAAATATCAACTGTTTAACTGTCTTTTAATTTACTATTATTTATTAAATTGATTTATGTTTTCTAATAACCACCAGTGGATGATATACATGTACGGGTTTAAACTCCTCTTACAAACTTGCAGAGCTTGTTGGTAGTATTTTTTGTGACCTTTTGTTTTTATTAACAGGTTGCATTAGCCAGATTTGTAAAAAAGAAAAACAATATATATGAATTAAAGTAAATGTCCTTGGACATGACTAAGGCCAAGTCTTACAATGAACTCCAGAGAGTGTAATAGCTCAGTCCTAGAGATTGTTGTGAGATGAATGTATAGTTGATGGGTTTGCCAGGCTAAATGTTTTTAATGAAAGAGGAAACATGTTGAAAATGTTTCTTCAAAGTACTTATTGTATGTATTTGTATGTCCATACATACACTTTCTAAGTATGCACTTGCAGTGAAGGTCTTCTCAGAGCTAATAATCTGGTTTGTCATGTGGAAAGAAACCCCCAGTCATGCACATTTTAATGCAGTCCTCTATGAAGGTGACTAACAAGTCTATGTACACTATTAAGTCCTATCATAATTACAAAATTGTATGTATGTAACTATAAATGTTTTATAGTAGGGAAAACACAGGAGTTGCTCATTACCTTGGTTATAGGTCAATTTTATTTAGGTATGCCAGTACACATGCATTGACACAGTATTGGTTGCTTCACAATGTTAGTCTATTCTGGTATAATAAAAATGAAACTGAGCCCTAATTTATGTTATGTTAATCCAGTGTGTTTACCCTACTATGACACCTCTGCAAAAAGGGTCTATATGTGGGTTTATCCAAAACATGTGACCAAGTGTGATTCCAACATTAAAATACAACTATGAAAGTATTCCACTGCACATTGGAAGGCTTCCGCCATATTTGTTTCCCTCATTTGCATAAACCTCCAAGGTTTAAAGCAATTGGTTTTGTACTTAGACATTATTGGTTGAAAATGACATCCTCGATTTGTTTAGAATTGCCCTTGAAAGCGGTGTTTTAAAAATATTTGTTTATTTGTGATGTGTGTGCTCCTCCCACACCTGAGTGGTGCAGGTCTCCCTAAACCCACCTCCCCCTCAATCACATTTCCTCACACTTTGCTGCTTAGAGGAGATGGCACATCTGTATTTGACCTGTTAAAATGTATGTGTTAGTGTTATATAGAGATATACAGTATAATATTGGGAGTAAGTATGTGGCTTTGCAGTCTTTCAGTGTGCAGTACAATTCTTTTAGTCATCTTATGTATTATTATTATTGACCAGTGCTTCTTAAGAGCACCACTTTGCACAATATAAGAAAGAATGCTCTAAAGTACAATAACTCATATCTTGACAAAATATGTTATTTCCATCAAAGTGGATTGGTTTAAAATATGTACAGCAGTAGCTGATTCAACTTCACAGGGTATGTTTATTTCCAAATGGACTTCATTATATTTTCCATATTTTGCTTAAATTTAGGAATTAAACGTGATTCATTTAAGAATTGCTTTTGCAGGTGAATTTTAACTTCTTTCGAGCATGCACTTGATGTCTGCCTGTATGTAACCAGTTTTACTGATTTGATGAACAGAACGCATGGTCCTCGCGTTAGTACTAGAAAATCTCCAGCATACTGTAAATAGATGCCTTACATAGTTGTCTTGTCTTGTGTTGATATGTCTGTCTTGTTTTACGGTTATTCGGTTATCATTGTATCAAAAGAGGAGCCTCACAAATAAAGCAGAGCTTTTATTGTTTCTATTATAACTGGTCTATATAGTATATTGTGTGAAAATGTCAATTTTCCGACCTATTAGATTTAAGGATTAAATTACTTCATGAGGGCTCACTTTGTGATAGGTCTGCCAACCAGGTAGTTTGTATTCAACCTTCAAATTGTCCCTAGTTCACATTTTTTGGCAAGGAAAGTATCACATTTTTGTCTACTCAGACAACTGTCCTGTAAACATTCAGAATTTCCCACAGCAATTATAAAATTTCTAATCTAAACCCGTTACCAAAAAAAAAAAACAGAACCCTGACAAAATAAGTACTGTACCCCGTATACTAAATTATAGCTTTCGATCTAGTCCTGGGCTGCATGGTAAATGTTACATTTCTCATAGACCTGCTATTAATAAACTAAGTTTACAGTCACAATAAAGATCTTTTATTTTTTAGAGACTTTTATAAATACCCATGTATAGGCTCAAATTAACCTGTTTCAAAAAATGTGCACTTACAAACAAAACCAATTTTATTTTAATTGTTTTAATAAAAAGTGTACAAAAATCATGATTTAGGCTAATCAGCTACATGTGTCCTAAGGATTTTAATATCGTCGACTGCCCGATCTTGAGGGTTGGTCTCCACCATTCCAATACGGTTTACCACTCCCATTCCTTGGTACACTCGTCCAAAAATAGTGTGCTTTCCATCCAACCACGAAGTAGGTCCAAGAGTAAGGAAGAACTGGCTTCCATTTGTATCTGGTCCGGCATTAGCCATTGCCAGAATGCCTGCACCTTAAACATGAAATGTGCACAATTTGAAGTCAAGAAAGCTACATCTATTCTAGATGTGTCACACACAGATGCCAAATTGAATATCAATAAATAAACGACTGTATTACATGAGCACAAGTGCATCTGACAATTAATACAAATAATTACGTATAATTTGGTGAGTCACTTAAACTGAGGGGTAAACGCCAATACACTCCTTACGGCCCACTATCTGTCAGTTCTGTGTGCGTGCTGACAACAAAAAAAAAAAGTCTTGTTCTACATAGCCCTGGCTCTGTGAATGGCAACACCAACAGTGGCACATACTACAACACTATCCTGGCCATGGCAATGTGTGCCAAATTTAGGGAGGGGCGTTTTTGTGTTAGCTCAAACTCAAATTATATATCCCCAGCATCGCTGTCTCCGCCTTTAACCTAATGAGTACACCTACCCCAGGAGAATTTATTCCACAACTAAAATACAAAAGTTATACATTTACTGTATATGGAACATATGTGTGATAGTTTCAAGCTCAAGCTCAAACAAGTATAAACATATTTCTGAGTTATCGCCATCAGCCTTGAGGCTACTGCCCCCTGGCAGCGTCCTTCAGCGAAAAAAGATTACATTAAAAATACATGCTAGGAAATATATAAAGACGGGAAGCAATGCATTTCCATGGCTTGACGCTCAAGAAATAGAACAGTGTTCTAAACCTTTGCGTCAGACGCTGCCAGTGGGTGTTGCCCCGTTAAAATGATCTAGTTCTAAAATCCTGGCGTCACTTGACGTGGGCGGCGGCTTTTAGTAGTTTACCTGTGAATTTTAGTTCAGGATGAAGTTCATCTTCAAACTGTTTACCAAATATTGAGGCACCACCACGACCTGTTAAGAAACCCACAAATAATATTAACCATCTTAGTAGTGGCTTCTGGCATAGGTAAAGGTGCTTTTATTGTCACATACACACATACATGTAGCAAAATTCATTCTCTGCATTTAAGCAATTCCTCAAGGGAGCAGCGGGCAGATACTGTGCAGCATGATGTATGTGAAAGCATTCATTTCTAATATAGCAAGTGAAACAGTAGGCCTGCACACTACAATGGTCTACACTTTCACTGACATTTATACTACTAGAAAAGTGAGCGTCAATACATCTCCTAATCTAATGATTACGTTAAATTTCTCAATAAGGTACCATATCTCCATATATCACTCTGGGTAGCATGATCCATTGACTGGTTGAGGAGTAATGATATGAGGTGAACTTACCAGTTCCTGTAGGATCTCCACCTTGCACCATGAAGTCTTTGATTATCCGATGGAATTTTGTGTTGTTGTAATATCCCCTTCTGGCCAACTCAGCAAAATTCTTGCAGGTCTTTGGGGCATGCCTCCAATAAAGTTCCAGTACAACTGTTCCCATTCTGTATGATAAACATGAGCAAAGGTGACATTCAATTAGTACAATGCCAACAAACTATTCTATCACACTGATTTGCATGGTTGAATACAGATGTACATGAATGCCACTACCAAATAAACAAAAATAAATCATGGACACAAAAGCAAATTCAAGAAATGCTACGGAGACACCTTTATAAAGAAAAACGAGTGCATGATCCTATATTCCTATGGTATGTAATCATACTGGCATCCACTCTTGTAATATATTCAAACTGGTGTTTCAGTTTGAGTTCATTCATTTGATGATCAAAGGAAGTCCTGAAATCTTACGTTGTCTCCAAAGCGACTGTGGGTGGTTGCCATGTATCTGGAGGTATTCCTGTCATTTCTGCTTCGAGTACTGGTATTTGGGAATCTGAAAACGGATATATCTCTAAAAGAAGGTAGTGGTCTTTGATCCTCAAACACGGTAAAATAGCAGGCGCATATAGTAGCTGCTGCTCTTGCTCCTCTTCTTCTTGTTCTACTTCTTCTTCTTCTATTTCAGGTTATTTCTTTCATTCTTCTATTAGGCCGTTCCCATCTAAAATTACGTTGTATTACCGCCATCTACAGGGCTGGGGTGTGAGTAGCAGTTCTCAAACGTTTTTGCTAGGTAAACTCCTTTTCAATAAATTGTCAAAACGTGTATGATCTATTCCTTTATCGTATAGTTGTACAATTATTTAATACTGAATCGGAACATACTTGCCATTTTTGAATGTTTTTGTGTCCCACTACTAGGGTTGCCACATTGAATGTAGAAAGGGACACATTGCAAGCGGTGAGACAATGAAACTGGGGGGACTAGGGTCCTCCCCATTGTCCTCCCCCAGGATAGTTTGAAATTCAGACACACAATTGCCCACATTTCTGTGATTTTTTATGCACCAATTTTTGCTTTTTATGCATCAATTGCAATGTCCTCTGCTACACTCAACATGATGTGAAGAATTGCATGAATCATTCATTGCTACAGTACATTCACATTTGTTTTTGCTCCCATTTCATGAGTTGAGAATGGATAGGCCTAGGGTTTATGCACACAAAAGGTTGGCTATTTAAAATGTATAAAAAATCTAGGCTATATTTCACCTTTGCCAAGATAATACATCCACCTGACATGTATTACATAGGTTTACCAATTACGCATACATATCTTAAAATGTTATTATTATGCAATATGCATAGCAGCCAGGCCTATCATTAGATTACCAACATGTAAAGGGTTTATTCAAGCCTGTATATTTGGTCCAGGCGAACAAAGACTTTTCAGGCTAAACTGAAGTTAACTGCTTGATTTAGTGATGTTTGCAGGCATTCAAGGGGCTACAACAGTTTGTGTGCAGTGTCTTTACACAGAGAAAGGTATGACTTATTCTATTATAATAGCTGAAATAATAATCATTGTATTATGACTGCTAAAGCTTTTGCTGTTTAGGGTTGTTTATGGCAGCTGCAGCCTACGTCGTGTTACGTCCACTGGTGAAGCCTTGGAGCTTATAGTGTGACTGCTACTCAAGTCACTGATTGTCCAGGTATAAGGCATATAGTTAATGCATGTAATCAGTTAGTAGCTCGGACATCTGCTTGTATTTAAAAAACATCTTTATTAATAACATACGTTAAAATAACAGCAACTTCTCTCTAGTCTTATGATGTTGACGGTAGGGCTGGCCCCAAATATTCGATTATTCGGGTATTCGTTTGTTGGGTATGTATTCGATTTCAATATTGGGATTCG
>JAODOY010056120.1:2414-17959 GCA_025399855.1 Forbesichthys papilliferus
GCCCCCCCCCCAAACAGAGGTGGAAGGAAGAAGTCACATGGATTATTATGATATACGGAGAGCTGCAGCACTAATATAGCTCTATTCATAATTGATCTTCTATTTATTGTGTGTGTGTGACGTATTAATTTCTCCTCGTGTCTTTTTGCATCATGTGTGTTTGTGTGCTTCTGTGACACACACACACACGCACAGACACAAACACACACACACACACTAATTTGGTAGCTGTTTAATTTGACCCAATATATGCTTTACATACCACATCATTTGTGCACGTTGGCACGTGAAAAAAAGTGGCAAAGGAGCATTCAAACATAGTTAGGAATATCTACTGGAACACTGCGTGATGCGCTTTGCGTTAAAGGCTCGCCAAATTGCTGTGATCAGGATCACCTTGAAAGAGAGAGAGAGCGTTATGAGCATTAAAACAGGCATTAAAAGCCTGTTTGAATCCCTCATACACAAATACAAGTTTCATCCAGAATCACTTAAGCTTCTTATAGAGACCTTTGTTACTATTAAGATAAAGTATACAATCTCAGTGCTTTGTGGAATGGGTATATTTTAATCTCTGGGTGGTCTTGTTGAAAGAACCACTGTGGTTTTATTAGCGTATGTTTTTTTATTAAAAATATGACTCTAGTGGTCTCTATTCAGCCAATACGTGACCATGTGGACTCTCGCCCATAAAGTCAACATACAGTACATCTAGGGCCGTATTACAGAAACTTCCTAACTAGCAGATCCTATTTTAACTGTTTGGTATCCATGGTAATTCAAATTAGGACCCGATTTAGGATGATAGCCATTACAGATTACCAGTTCCTAACTGAATGTTCCTATCCTAATTTAAGATAGGAAAAGTGCATTACACAAGCTTCCTAACATCCAAAAATCTTAAACAGTCCTAATTTTAGGGTAACCGATAAGCCATACTAAATGCTTGCGTTAGCTAGTTTAATCACGTAGACTGTGGCTATGCTCTCTTCGTTTTTACAAAATCAGTGAAATGTCAACAGAAGTTGTTTATTAAGAGTTATGGCTGACATTACCGACATGTTGCGGTTTGCTGACAAACGCTAGATATAGTTGCCAGATACAGGCTATCGTACCCCGTGCGACCAGCTTTGGAGCGGCCGACCCGGTGTCTGGTGCTCTCCCAGTTGTGGTGCTAGTTACTGTGACAAATGCATTTATTTTTGCCAAAAGAGACTTCCATAGTGAAGTGGCCGACTTGGCGAAAATTTCACAGCCCACAATGTCACGGAAATTAACTGAACTGAACTCAGTTATTTGGCTGCTCATTACGGAGCATTGTATGTCGATGTGAGAATGTCAACACGCCGATCCAAGCCCACTCTCTTTATGTACTGAGTTTATTACGGTACCCGGTACGGTAGCGTTGGTGAGAATTCACCAAAAAGAACATCTTTTGATTTGTCAACATACAGTATGTAACCAACCTAACCAACACAACAATGTGTCTGTTTTAAAGTTAAGAGCCCGTCGTTTATCTTCCATTTTATAGGTTTAAATTAGAAATATATTTAGCAGAAATGCTCTATTAAATAATCTGTTAACAGAAGTAGCTATGGTTGCTATGTAACAGACATAAACATTGATAACCGATTGGATATTTAGGATGTCCTAACCCGAGATAAGATAGGATAAAGGTAGATAGGATTCCTAAAGTTAGTTAGGATTTGCTTCTGTAATACCAAATTTGGAAAAAAAACTAATTTATGTCTTAAAATAGGATGCTTTCTTTAATACACCCCATGGACACCAGATTATATACATGATTCTAAATAAAAGGTTTTTGTGAATAGGTGGTGCACTGCTTAAGTTACCTTTTTGTATGTATACCTTTTAAATATACTGAATACCAAACAAATAGTTAAAATTGTTGCTTACAACCTCAAAACTGACAGCATTATACAGTATGTCATTCCATTGTGTTCTAGTTTCACTCAGCATTTCCCAAACCATGGGAAACACTATAACTTATTCATTCATGTTACAGCAGCAGCACTAATACAGCTGTGTTTCTCTGTCAGAGGTAGCTCCATACCTGCGTGGAGGAGGGCTGGGGAACCAGGTCGTGCTGGAGGGGAACAGGCTGGTGCTGACCTGTCTGGCTGGAGGCAGCTGGCCTCTACAGTACCTCTGGACACTCAACAACAGCAACATCACTGACTGGTCCCCACAATACAGGTTAGTTACACGATCTAGCCGACTGGTCCCATAATACAGGTTAGTTACACTATCTTGCTGACTGGTCCCCACAATACAGATTAGTTACATGATCTAGCTGACTGGCTCCCACAATACAGGTTAGTTACACTATCTAGCTGACTGGTCCAATCAATCAATACAGGTTAGTTACATGATTTAGCTGACTGGTCCCACAATACAGGTTAGTTACACTATCTAGCTGACAGGTCCCCACAATACAGGTTATTTACATTATCTAGCTGACTGGTTCCCACAATACAGGTTATTTACATTATCTAGCTGACTGGTTCCCACAATACAGGTTATTTACATTATCTAATTATCTAGCTGATGCTGACTGATCCAGACATAACAGGCCCAATGGGGAATGTTATCTATTTGTGATGGATTGTGTTTAAGGAAAATCCGAACATTTGAACAATCAAGCCAAAGTGAGATTAATAAAACGAGAGGATGTTCCAATTGATGCATTTGAGATATCTCTCTCTCTCTCTTTCTCTCTTTCTCTCTCTCTCTCTCTCTCTCTCTCTCTCTCTCTCTCTCTCTGTTGCTCTTTGGTTGGTGGGTGTGAGGTTAGCAACTCTTCACCCAGCTGCTACATGTGTGAAACAAAATATTTTTCAGAGCATTTAGGCTCAGAGGAAAAGCATACGTTTGCTCTAATACACACAGTCTCTCATACACAAACACGTAAAGGGGGATGAGACAGCATTTTGTGGCCGACCACTGTTTGATTCAGGAAGCGTTGCTTAGTAGTGGACTGCTCTTGGCGGTCTGACTAGTTTAGTTTGGCCAGGCCAATGTGTGTGTGTGTGTGTGTGTGTGTGTGTGTGTCCCTTAACTAATCCAGGCTAGTACAACATCTGCTTTATATCTAGCTCGTTTGTGCCAGCCATTATCACCTGTCTTCCAACCAAGATGAATGATAGATCTACTCTTTGTCTGGTTTCTTTTGTCTCCATGTTTATTATTGTTGTTTGTTGTTGTGAGACAAGGGATGTGTTCAGCTATGATCAACAATGATATGATTGGCTGGCAAGGGCCAAATGGCAAACATGACAGAAGAAATATCTTCTTTTCTCAGTGGAACCGCACACCACAGCAATTGACCATTAGGAACTAAACATATGCCACAATAAAAGTTGAAATAAAAAATGCAAGGCTTCAAAAATGAAGGAGATGTTGCAGAAAATGTTGCCAGAATTATATTGTAGCATTCATTATTGAAATGTAATTTTGGAGAGAATGTCTAGCTGTATTTTTGCTACGCTTCAATAATCAGCAAACTTTCACAATACATACCAATGAATACCTAATTTAGTATTCATAATTATATGAATGGCAGCAAAGCATGTAATACAAATGTATTAGTGTTCTGTGTTGTGCTTTGTTCATAAACTGAGAGGTCCAGGAGTTGGAGACAGTGTTTGTATTGTAAGAATAGATATTGCAACGGGCGGGATAAGTGATTGGCCAAATCTTAAACACACTGGCGAAACTGGTGGCCAGGAAAAACCCAGACATAACAACTTGCCAAACTATAATCTATATTTTTATATTTCTTTTATATATATCCCTAATTCTTCCAAGTCTATCAAAAGCTTTTGAATTACAAGTTTCCTATACACCAAGTATACCGAAAAACATGTTGAAACAAACAAACAGGCATTTTCTGTCTGTTATTTTACTGTTTTGCACAGTTCTTTTCTGTTAGACCTTATCACTAATTAGCACTAATCAGTGGACTGAACTAGACAGTTAGTAGTTTTTTGCAGTGTTGAGCAAAAATAATTACATTTACTGACGTGATCTTAGCAGCAGTTTTGTTTAAATGTTTATGTCCCTAAAACAAACGATGTCACTGTTCAAGCTATTACAACTTATTTTGTAGGCAGACATGCATGCTGTTTTTAAACATTTACAGATATTATCTTAGATTTAGAGTAATTTTAACTTCTATAAAATGTATTAAATAAGAAAGTGTCAAAATGGCTAAACACCACTAGAAAAATATAAATAAACATTCAATGACCCTTGGCTTTTTTACCATTGTAAATGGGTTGCAATTAGTTCAACATGATTTTTATCAATATGAATACTTTGCTTTGAACTCAAACAGTTTTCACAATAATAGTTTGCATTGGCAGCTCTTCCAAGAAACCGCAATCATATCTGCATTATTGGTCACCTCCATTCCAATTAACCACATGCAGTATATTACTGTGAAATTACTGTGATACCCTGCACTTGATGGAAAATAGGTAGTCATTCATCGGGGAATTTAGACCATATGTTGTCTTCTAAAGCCAAAAGCACCCACACACACTTCCCCAACTCACTCGATGACGTGTTGTGAAACAAAGTGCTTGGTTCTCTTTGATGCTCAAGCTCACTCACCCAAAGAAATAAGGAGAAGGACTTTAAAAATAGAGCAACATACATGGAGAGCTCCTGCAGGCAGAATACATTTGTCCTTGTGCTGAATCACACCAATACTTTACAGTGCAAGAGGGGCTTAGGCTATGTCAGACATTGGGATCTGGGATTGGGATCTGTCAACTTTGAACTCGCTTTATTGAACGAAAGATGACAAAAATCTTCTTTTGGAGTTAAAACATTTTGTGACAGTCAGTTTAAAGCACTTTCTAAAGTTATTTTAAGTTAATGGTTAATGGCAAAGATGCACATGTGCGTGCTTGCACACAAGCACACACACAACAACAGCAGCTCCATAAGTTTGTGTCCAATATCAGAATCTGTTTCTGGATGAGAGCCGCCGTGTAATGTCTCATTTCTAAATCAAATTTAAAATGTGTGTGTGTTTGAGTGAATGTGTGTGTGTTGGCAGTATGTATTGGCAGTTTGGGATTTTCATACTTGGCTGTCCTGGCATTGGTAATGAGTCCCAAAGCAATGTCCAGTTTCAGTGTGTCAGTCCTGTCTGTGTGTGTGTGTGTGTGTGTGTATGTGCATGTTTTCCAGGCACTGCACTAACCTCAATCCTACGCCAAACTTGCCATTAGAGAAGCGCAGCCCATTAAAACCACATTAAAGCCAGCTTGGTCGCACACGTGCACGCGCATAGATGAAAGTTAGAAACACAAACGTACACACAAACACACACACAGCCCGCCCGCCTTGCCTCCTGCTAAACTGGGAACTGCAATAGCTTTTTCCATTTCATGGTCTGGCCAAGGTCACCGAGAGTAACTGTGAGCACAAACACATCCGCACACACACACACACACACACACACACACACTTATATACCTTCACCTTTATCTCTGAATGTCCCTTGCAATACTTGCCAATTGTCTTCTTCTTTACAGTGGATTTACAGCTGGAGGATGAAGCTCACTGCGTGTGTGTGTGTGTGTGTGCAGGTTATCTATTCCTGTGGTGTCCAGGACTGATGCTGGCATCTACCAATGTGTGGTCAGAAACCGGATGGGAACACTAATTCACAGGAGAACAGAGTTGCAAGTGGCATGTGAGTACAGCGCACACACACACACACACACACGCGCACACACACGCACACGCACACACACACACACACACACGCACACACGCGCACACACACGCGCACACACACGCACACGCACACACACACACACACACACACACACGCACGCACGCAAGTTTACACACACGCAATTAGAATGTGCGATGATGAGGTGTACTACTTGAATGATGTTATTTCCTCTAACAACCGCAGCCGCCCATTGCTTCGATATGAGAAAATAAATGAAACCATTAAAAGCTTTGCAGAGAAACCGTTTGCTCGCCGTTTTCTTACACTGCACAATCATCGAGTGCAGGTAGCATGAAACAACAGAGGCATGCATCCGTCTGTCTCACTTGATGGCACGTGGTTTCCATCTGGAGCCACTGTGTATTTTCCCTGGTGAGCCGTCGGTTTGACTCAATTGGACACGGCAAAGTGGAGTGAAGGCAACACGTCAGACAGCTCCTCCTGATCAGAACATCATGCCTCTCGATCAAACTGTCATGCTCCAAGGGGGGGGGGGGACTGCTTATGCATGCTAGTTAGCGTTGCGCATGCTAGTTATGCTAGTGTTAGTGGAATAACTTGAAATTCACTGCGTGTAGTGAACTTGCTTTACATAGAAACTGCATGTGATCTACAGAAAACAGTTTTTTGTTTTGTTTTCCATTTCTCTTTTAATAAAGTTGATATATAATATACATATAATACTTCAATGAAACAATGTTTCAATGAAACAGACTCATTTGTTAAAGGACGGCAAGCCTGTTAAAAAGGCAGCCAAGTCCAAAGTCAACATTGGCATTTGCTCTTCCTCCTAACACCACATTTGCATTGCCATGTGAAGACCCTCAGCTAGTGTAGCCTTGATATGCCTGTTATCATATGATTTGATGTGCCTGAATCAATTACTTTTTCCACAACGAAAGCGTACACTTATATTTACCAAGCCCTTGGCCTTCATTTATCTGTGTTTCCAAAATGCTACTTCCCACATGTGTGAAACATGATTCAGAAACTGTTCTTATTTTAGTAACACAATTGAATTTTCGCCCACAAGAGTATGAATAGCTTACTGACCATTAAAAGGTGTCTCGTTGTGCCCCACGTTGACGCCGTTGTTTTTGTGACCTTCTCCTCCTCCCCTTTTCCCCTGCCTCTTTCAGTCCTGGGAAGCTTCCCTGCTGAGGAGCAGAGGAGGACGGTGGCTCAGGGACGGGCTGCCATCATTAGCTCGCCTCCTCTCGCCTCCTACCCACGACCCGTGGTCACGTGGTACAGAGACGGTCACAAGATCCTCCCTAGCAGTCGCATGTGAGTGTCGCAAAGCGTTATTTACATTGCGTTTTTTGCACTTGCTATAGCAGATAAGACTGAGCATTGGTAGCACTCTCACCTTACTTAATAATCACACACATTCTATTTAAAGACTTGCTTGTTGGGAAAAATAATGTACGCCACTACTCTAATACACTACTAGTGTATACATGCATAATATCTGTACATGCAAATTATACATGCATGATATTTGAGAAAATATCATTACATATCTCCCGTGGATTTTGTGGCTCAAAGGAGACTCAGAGAGGAACTGAGTTGGTCAGGGTTTATTGACAACAGTGCAGGGAGCAGATACAGGATGCTAACTTGATGGTCTATTGGAATCAGCGGTGAAGTGGACGAGGCCCATGCAATATCTAGTACATGCCTGTACCACGCTTGCTGTGTTTAGCGGGTACCCAACATGGAGGTGCATGCAATATATCCTAAAGAAGGATACAGGAGATTATACATTACTTCCAACCAAGTCATTTGATTGGACAAGAGACATTCCATGAGTACTGATTTAGAATATAATCTCACTGTTAATTATAGATGTATTGCTCCTCTTCTTTACAGTGATAATTACATGAATAATCATTCTCTGTATCAAACTTTGCACCACAAATGTAAACATAGTTCCACAAATGGCATTTGAGTCAAATGATCAATTGTCAAGAGAGGACAAAGGGGAGGAATGAAGCTTAGATCGTTACATCAGTGATCCTTCAGCTAGTGGTTTGTGGAATTTACACAATGGAGCAATGCACTGAATCTGAACAAGCGGTTAACTCATCGGAATCACACGATAACAAACTGTCAACAGGCTCTTATTTACTATTACTATTACTACTTGCACAAGTATTGGAAATATACATGTACTGTATGTGATACAATTAAGTGTAGTCTGGGGCCAATTTCATTCTCTACCATTAGATGGCGGACCAGAACATACCCGTGATTAAAAAAATTAAATAATTAGTCAGACACCAGCCACTTCAATAGATGTGCTATAGACTATGTACAATACTATAATACGTAGGTCACTCTTGTTTTTTCCACTCATGTTTTTAAACACGCCTACAAACAACATTGCTGTATTAAAACCTGCTTGCACGTATCAAGTTGTATGTATTTAGTGCAGCTTCCCACCTTGAAAAGCTCTACATCTGCCAGATGAGTTCACTCAATGAAATGGCCGAACAATTTATTTCCAAGTCCAATTTGGCAGCCAGGCATTACATAGCCATTAGCCAGTAGGTTAAAAACTGTGTCTATTCTGTCTTTATAGACAACACGTTCTCATTCCCAACTCGTCAAAAATTTCAGCTTGATCAAAGGTCATTCTCGTCAATTTTCAAAACGTTAGAAAGACTTTGGCGTTTTAGAATGGTCTTCGGTCATTGACTGTTACGGCAAGGCTACGGAGTTACCGCAGGTTTATTTTTAGCTATATGGGCATGCAATCTCAGCGCAAGTATTAGCTCCTGGTTGCAGATAAATAATCAATATACAATCAAGACATGTTAAAATGTATTTACCAGCAATCATAAAATTAAATAGTTGCAGTTACATTTCGGTATAGGCTATGTGTAGCCTATGATTTCAAGTAATTACATTTTTAACATGTCTCAATTTAAATGCAAAGCATTTAATCCCTGCTTATAATTCGGTACTACACAGCCCAGGCTCCGTAAATAGGAAAACAAACAAAGTGGCGAAAACCGCTCACTACAACAATACTTTAGCCTCTGAGGGAGCATTGAAGGACGAGATGTTTTTGTTTTAAGTTTAGTTCAAATTTATCAAGGTTCTTGACTATACCTTTAAAGTATTCTTGAATTAGTCTAAGCAAAGCCACCAACAGAATCTTATAACTATTCTGAAGTTAACCAATGGGAGAGGCTGGTATGGGGATGAGATCGAGAGCTCCAAAACAGATCAAAAACCTTGCTGAATTTTCCAAGACTAGTTTTAGATCAGATACTAAGAGCTGGTTTAATATGGTACAAAGACCAATGTTAAAAACTGTGGAGGCCATTATTAGATAAAAAGATGGCACTTTTCAATGTCTGAGGCCCAACCTCAGACAGCATTGCTGTTGTAATTGTAATGCATTTTATTTAAAATTGTTTCTATTTTACCTTTATTTAACCAGGTAAAAACATTGAGATTAAAACCTCTTTGGCCGAAAACCTGGTCGAAATAGCAGTAAAGTATCAGGTTGATGACTATACATTCAAACACTCAGGACTAGAATGTACAATTAACCAAAAATATAAAAATTAAAATTACATTTAGTATTTTACAAGGATTAGTTTGATATTATTGTCCTGCTCTGCTTGACACAATTTCCATATTTTTACAGATGCTACATATTCCTGGCAGTGTTAGACAGTATATTGACATATATGTAAAGGAACTTAATTCAGACCCTGACTATTTTGAAATATAGGCCTGTGTGATTTTGGATAACATTAAAACTAGATGTTAAGATACAGACCCTCTTTTTTTTTTATTACGCCCCTCTTTACTCTCTTGGAGACAACTAACTCTCCATTCTGAGTGGTAACTGCTCCTCTGAGTGCTATTGTTTCCCGTGAACCAAAGATTGAAGTGGCTAGACTGCAACTCTTTCGCACCTTTAACGACAGCCCCCACCCAAAAATTGAGCTCAAGAAAAGCTTTGGCAAGGCGACGGATAACATTACAAAAGCTGTTTTGTCATAGTCTCACATTAGGTTTGACTTTGCATTTTAGTTTGGAGTGAACAGGGGAAATAGCTTTCTCGGTTAAGTAAATGGGGCTGTATTTAGAATGGCTTCCTGACGGCGGACCACAATTATGTGGCTGCTCAAGAGACCGTTTCTATTAAATGTTTGCTTGCTGTCAGAGCATTCGCAGTACTCTTCATTAAAACGCCTTCATTCGTCTTGCCTGCTTCTGCCTATGAGAAAGAGCAGAGCAAAGTCCTTTGTTCAGGTCCGTCACTGATGAACTGTTATACTTCAAAAACATACATGCATATGAATAGCTGTGGCATGCTGAAACACAGCAGAAGGGATTGGCTTTCTGGAGTTGACTGCTAACTTCACCTGGCTCGGCAATACGTGCTGAGGAAGAACAGCAAATAAAAAGCCACTTTTCATTCCTCTGTCTTCAATGAAATGTTCAAACCAAATCAGCTACACAAAACTGAATATTACTGTACATGCACAAAATGAACATCAGATCGGTAAATGGACTGGGCGTCTAATTTGTATGGGGGAATTATTTTTCTGAGCTCAATTGTTAAAGCTTCTGTAGGTGTACACTGGAGTATCATGCAAAAAACCGAACTGTACAAGTACTGCAATTATAGTATGCTACATCTATTTGTTCGGCAGAAAATACTGTAACTAGTGGCTGGTGTTAACTAACAGGGTCCAATATCTTATCATCAATCACAGATTTGTGTTTTAACTTGTCTAGCGTCTTTATATTTTTATTATTTACGCTTTCCTAACCCGCTTGAAGTCAAGCAATGGGACCTCTATACCAAGTCCAAATGAACACATTACAAGGTAGACTAGGGCATCTGAAAAATATACTGACAACATAGTGGTAGTATTTTATATTAGCTATTTAAAATAAATCAATATTAGCAATCTCAAAACAATATATTTTTATTTGTTAATTGTTTAATATATCAAAAAATATATATCAATTTAAAAAATATGTTTAAACGGGTAATGCTATTATTCCCCTGGCACCAAACAGGTTATTTTGCAAATAAACAGTTTTTGCCTCAAAACTCATCTTCATCTTTAACCCATAAAAAGATCTAATCAGCTAATTATATTCCAGATCACCTGTGGGGGATCCCAGGAGGTCTAGCAGTTATGGGAATCAACATGTTCTGGACTAGCTAGGAAGAAAGAATGTTTACCTGCTTACGATATAACGCTCTTGGGTCACCGTGGAAAAAAAGCCCACGGAAACAATCTGCTATGTATTATTTGATTAGAGTTGTCTGTGCACAAAATTCTCTCTCTCTCTCACACACACACACACCATATTTGAGCCCCCTCCCACATACAAACAGCCCCATCTTAGAACCAATCCAGAAAAAACTAATTTACACGTTTCTTCGCAGCACTCTCTTTTCTTGTCTAAACACGACATGTCTTTCACTCCCACTTTCCTCCCTGAATTGTTGTCCTTTTTTCATTGCTTTGTTCTCCATCTCTCTCTCTCATTGCATCTTTATCATGCGGCAGGATATGCTCTGCTGAACTCGCACACTTTTGTTCCTGAGAAAGCAGCTTGACTTTTCTAGCACTGGCGATAAGGATATGCATTTATTATTCAGATAACTGACAAGAGTTCACTCCATTAACCACTAGGGGGTGGACCACGGTAAACGTAATGCGGAAAATAATGCGTCTGAATATCCCTTTAAATGAACAGCAATCAAACTGTATTCAATATGTTTGTTATAAGCCGTGACGTTTTAAAGCAACATAAAAACCATAAAATGTGAATCTATATCTCGTCCGACCATTGTTATCTCCAGCTTCGCGCTGCTACTAATGAAACACCATCGCTGACTTCTTGTGATGGAATGCGAACAATTACCCAAACACTGATTTTGGTACTCGAATGCTAGCACCCTGATTGGTTAGGGGATATTCCATACCCATGCGTAGCATGTGCAGACACCCCAATACCGTTGGACTTAAAGGAATAGTTAGCGAATTGAAGCTTTGTCAAATTCACCAAATACTGTATCTTCTCACTGTCAGCTAGCGTACTGCTCTCTGTGCGTGCTGATGAAATTATCCCGTACTTTGACACAGCGCTGGCTCATAAATATAAGAGCACAAACAAAGTGGACCGCACATAACAACATCCTAGCCTTTGCCTTGTGCTTCAGATGTGTGACTGGAGCTTCTGAGCTAAAGCAAAAGCTCAATTTATTTGCACTGAATCAAGCAGGACATAACCCAAAACTAAATAAGAAAAATGCCACTCTGTGATCCAATTCAGTGTTGTGATTTAGACTCTACCGATTGTGAGCACTGACGAGACGACAAGCGCTGGTACATATGGCATATGGTACTCAAACCATTCAAGTTCATGTAACACAAGTTACTGTATAACTACTGGGGCACGCTTAGTGCCCATCCTCAACTACAGTTCGAAAACTACAGTGTATTTACAGTACAGGTAGCACACTTTTTGTTGGGGTTTGGTTCACTGGTAATTAGTTGGCCATTAAAAACTTTATGAAAGTTAATTAGCATTGTTTCTGCTGTGAATACTGTGTGCTTGTTCAGCACTGGTAGTCACAGTTACTTGGAAGAATGTTTAGACAGGTACAATATACGGCATCTCAATATAACAAGCTCTACCTGGGAAGTGCGCAGAGGTAAAATAAACAGCATGGAGTTTTGCTGATTGGTACAGTTTTTCTGAAACAGATACATAGAGAAGGCACTGACATAAAAATGGTTTGGAAGATGAAGAGAATATGACTACTGAGGGAGTTGCAGGTAAACTACTTTTCCTGTTAAATGTGTAGAGATAATGAAGACAATGAGGTGTCCAAGAGATTGGTGCTGCCATAGTTCAACCTGTTGTTTCCATATGCTGTCTAAATAATTACTTGTCTAGTGTCAGCTTACAGACATTGCTTTTGTCAGCTTTCTTACAATGATGTCTACTCACAGTACATGAGGCTTGACTGACCAGCACGTGTTATTGTTCTGAATCTGAAGATTTGTTGACATCAATATCGTGCTTTAAACCTGTAAAATACTGTAGGTAAAGTGTATGCCTGCTGAGACTCATATGCCGGGTTTCCATTCGTTTTGCGCAAAATAGAAGCAATATTTACAATATATTTGACAAAACACTGTTGCTTAGGCTGTGTTTCTGTTGAGCGAGATCCGATTCATGCGTTTAAAGATGGGTTTTCTCCTCTTGTGGTAGTCGTTCTAAATAAACTGAGTTGGCGGCGGTTCTCCAAGATCTGAAGTGATTTTGATTGCGTTCACCGCAGTGGCTCTGTGGCTGTGTTTAATCAAAGGCGAAGAGTGCATGTTACGCACGCAATGGCGGACATACAAACCTCATACCTGGTAGTGGCGGCGTATCAGGGGTTTCTGGGAGACTATATAGTCCTCAATGATTTACCAGAGGTCCTATGTATCCAAAAGGTAAAAATGAGACATGCAATGCAATAGAGCCTGCTGTATTATGCCCAAGAAGGCCAGCTCAAACTGAGAAATGCATTTCCGTCACTTGGCATGGCATGTGACCATTTTTCATTTAAATTCATTTCAGTTGATTTTTCATTTCAATTATGCAGAATATTGCTCGTGAACGTTTATGCTTTTTTTTTTTTTTTTGCGATAGTTTTCTAAAGTCACGTGTTTCTATTACTGTACATCATTTTCACTTTGCAAAATTGTGCATTAGGTTAATGGAAATGTGGATACAGATATTCGCGCCCACGTACACACACACACACACACACACACACACACACACACACACACACACACACACACACACACACAGAGGTTATCAAATGCACAAAACCCTCCCCAGACCAGCTAGTCTGCTTTCCCTGGCCCCAGGTTCTCTGTGTGCAGTCATGCATGATAAAGTCAACACAAGTGATTGATTTGCAGGTGTGTGTTTGTGTCTGTCTGTGTGTGTGTGTGTGTGTGTGTGCGCGTGTGTGTGTGCGTGCGTGCGTGTGTTGGCTGGTGCTGTGGTCCGATGAGACATGTCCAGATGGTGCTTGCCGGTTTGCTGCTGTTGTTGTAGTGACCACGGTGATGATGCCGTTTATGAAGTTTATTGATCCGATATGCATCAATCTCTCTCTCTCTCTCGATCTCCTCCTGTCTGTCTGTCTGTCTGTCTGTCTTCTCCACCCCCGCATTCGGATCGTCTTCCCCACGTGACGTGTGCGCGTACGTGCACATTTGCGTCTCTGTCAATGTTCCCCATCTTCCCAGCCCCTCGGAAAACACTGGCCAGCAGAGCCCTCACAGCCTGTCACTTCACACACTGCAGTCTAATCTCATCAACCCCCACCCCACACACACTGCCATACCTCCTGCTATCTCTCTCTCTCTCTCTCTCTCTCTTTCCCCTTTTCCCCCCACACACCCCTCACCCTTCTCCACACCCTCTCTGAAGTATGTTTTTCTTCCCCTCATCTATCTGTTTTTGCTCTGGCTGTGGACTTCAGACGCATTTCAGACATATTGACTTTTTGGTTTTCTTGCCTGCTGTCCCGCAGCAGCCATAACAACTTAGAGACGCACAGGAGAAGCGTGCGGAGACATACGTACAGTGTGCTTTGCGTGCATTGTAATGCACGTTTTGAATGGACACCGTAGACATCACAGGGCACCGTGAAGTCCGGAGCTCTTTCGTTTGTCAACTATCATCGGAGATTGGTGATCTGTGGCACATGATCTTCCCAGCAAAACACACATGTACATATTAACATTCCTGTGTTGTGTTGTCCCCCAACCCCACCCACCGTCTTTGAGGAAGACGCCAGTAGAAGCAGAAACTGTCAACGTTGCAACAAAATGAATGACTACAGTTTTTATTGGGAGTGCTCCATTGCCCTGTGTCCAGTTTGAGGCTTCCTGGGTAAGCCATTTTCCGTCCTATCGGTCAAGCACCGCTCCTGTTTGTGTGAAACGCGGTGGCCTATTAAATCTTGTCGAGTCCTTTCTGGTGTTAATAATAGCGCTGGTAATAAAACCAGGAGCTCGCCGTCTGACACGGGCAATACATTCTGCGACCTGCTGCCCTGATTGGATGAGCGTTTCGCTGCTGCTAATTAGCTCAGATTGCTGCAGCAGATGGACGTGAACCAATGATGTTAGCCAGCGGCATCCGCAGGTCAGGGTGAGGACAATAATAAGAGCTGTTTGTTGTTCTTTAAGGGCCAGCCTGATCAAATAGAGGCGCTGTTTTCTATAGGGCTTTAAGGTAGGTCAAGATTCAGTCTGCAACCGCAGCTTCAAGTTTGTCCGGGAGTTTAGTGAGGCACTGATGTCACAGGTGGTCAGCGTCAATGCTAGGCCTTATGGGATATTTTTCTCACCATACACTTAGCCCAAGCAGCCATCTGCTGCTAAATAGCGCGCGTGCTTGCGTGCGCATACGTTTGTGTGTGCATTTGCGTGCATTTGCGTGCGTTTGCATGCGCGTGCGCTGACACTGTGTGCGCGCGCACACCGTGCGCACATACTGCCATGTGCGCATCCAGGCATTCATTCATTTTCATTTGTCAGACACCACTTTAACGGAGGCAGCGATTCATTATCTTAAAACTCCCTTTGTCACACACGCACACACACACACACACACACACACACGCACACGCACACACACACACGCACACACATCCTCCTTCTCCTCTAAACGTCATCTCCTTTTTAAATCCCCACTGCTCTTTGCCCCC
>JAODOY010056131.1:0-17959 GCA_025399855.1 Forbesichthys papilliferus
GCCAGCCTGTAGTAGCATCTGTAACAACTACATCTGTGCTGCCAGCCTGTAGTAGCATCTGTAACAACTACATCTGTCTACCAGTGTTGGGCAGGTTACTCAGGAATAGTAATATGTTACTATTTACTTATTTCTCCTACAAAAAGGAATATTACTTTACGTATTACCGGGTATTAAAAGTTATTAGTTACATTTCTAGTTACATTACTTTCACAATCCACAACCCTGCCTCACCCCTTTCGAAAAATGACAACCTGTGTAGCCATCTTATTTTAGAATTGAAACCTCTTTATTGGAACAATATTTAACCTTATAACAATCAGCCAAAGTGAAAACATCGCAGCCTCTCACACCAGATGATTGGACAGGCAGCACAATAATATAGGCACTTCTTCATAAGATGGAAGTCTAGGGGAAGAAATATTGTTCTTGTTAATCCAGTAATGAAGCATGACTATTAGTAATTGTAAAATTATTACTAAGTAATTTGTTACACTTCTAGTTACTGACAAAAAGTAAAGATAATAGTACAGTAACTAGTAACTAGTGCCTAGTAACATGTAACATATACACATGTACTATACTATACATGTACTACTATGTCTGCCTATAGCATCTTTAATATTATCAAATGAACTGCCTTTAAAAAAAAAAAATTATAATTAACATGTGTTATGCTGTTTTAATGAGTCAGAATGAAATAATTCATACTTTTTTATTTTTATTAGTGTCTCATATTATTTTCTACCACTACTATCGATGTTAATCAAAGAACACGCACGCACGCACGCACGCACACACACACACACACACACACACAGGCTGGCTATGTAAACAAAGAAACAGAAAATAGTTGTTTGCTGCTATATTCAGGTTTAAAATATTGCAGAGAGCACAATTAACTGGTTAAGATATCACTAATGTGAATCTGACAATAAATGAAGATGCAAAAATTCTCAAATTAGCAACTTAGAACAGCAATATGTTTATGTATAATTAGGTTTCCATATTTGTGTTCTCTCATTTAACCTGTATGACAATGCAAAGGCTGTGTGTCACTGAATACAAAGTAATATCTTACAAAAAGTGAACAAATACTATAAATATTGCCAATAAAAAAAAAACAAATAAATGGACTCTATTTGTCTAGAAGGTTTTTGCATCAGAACTATTCAAATGTGTTTCCATTGTGTTTCTGTTAGGTATTCTGTTATGTTGTGACCAGGGTGAATGGGATGTTTGCTGCCAAGACTTTTTACACACACTAAACTACACAAAACTCCATCTTTCCCTCTTCCCCTCTATCTCTATCTCTCTCTCCCTGCTTGCAGGTTCAAGTCCTGCTGTACTTCCTTCAGTTGGAAACAATCCCCACACCAGACAGCAAGCGACAGAGCATTCTCTTCTCCACCGAAGTGTAGAGCAAACTCTTTGAAAGGCACAGACTTACTTTGGCTCAAACTGAGCCTATAAATGGTATGCTTTTTTTATTTTTATTCGGGTCTCTCTCCATCGCTGGACTGCCTTATAGCGAAGCACTCATGGCCTCAGCCACAAGAGGGCACCGTCGTTCTTCGAAGATATCAGTGGAGACTTCACTTTCCACAGAGCACATCCCTCAGCTTAAATATTCCTTACTGTATATGTCACACCCAGTATTGTGTGATTCTCTGTACTGTACCTCCAGTGATGCAGTATTTTCCATTATTATTATTATTAAAATTAGACTTAGACCTTTACTGGTTGTATACTTTATACAGTGCATATATCATTTTCAATTTGCAGCCTGTCAGGTCATCCAGAGTCAGCTCATAGCATTCCTCAATGTGTATTTATTTTAGGTGCTAGGCAATCCATTTATGTGTTGTTTTCTCCACCCACCCGTGTTGATCAGTGCATAACAAAATGTGATGCATCCGATCTACAATGTATTTATTTATTTTTGACAATCAAGTGAATGTTCATATTATGCATCTCAACTATTCCGTTCTTCTGTGATCATTTTTTCCCCCTTCTGTCTTTCTGAAAAGAAAGGGCATCCTCAAACGTCAAAATGCTGTCATGACATTGGCTTCGTTTTTTTCTTCCTGTGTCAAGACAGCCACGGGAATCTATCAGGTTCCAAATTAAGTGTTTACAGCGTAAACAACCCTTGGATGAAGACAAAGGCCAGCGCTATAACATGAAGGAGGAAAGGCTTAAAGAAAGCAAACTGTTGGGACCGGTTGTTCGTTGACACACTGCTATAAGACTGCCTGAGGTTTTCCACTAGAGAATACATTTGTCGTGTTGTCCTCAAGTAAGTTTTCATCTTAAATATCCAGGAAGCAATATATTTTCCAACATAGGAATTGTACCAACGTTCATATCTTTTCCCAGGAGATGTTCACTAATCGTGACATGAGACATCTTGCCAAAATATTTTGCTGTTTTTTTGAAGGTGGGATGAAAATTACAAGATGCATTATGTACATAATCCTAAAGTTGTCTTTTGATTTTGATTTGTTTTTGGTTTATAGTGTAATCACTATTAATATTATCATAATTTATTTTGAAGTATTGGGGAGAAATCAGAGTACTTTGTTTTTCTGTGTTTTATTAGGAAAGTGGTAGGTTTTAGCCTTGACTTAAAGTAGCAAATTGTTGTAATAGGTACAACTGAGCTGTTTTGTCCAGCCTATCGACATTCATCCAGTTATTATGAAGGTGACACGTGTTTTAGGTTACTATGCTGCTGTGGGAAAAGGCACAAACTCTTCACCTGCTGGATGAGCTGTTCCTCAGGCGTTTCTCGTGCCCGGAGACCATCGGCTATCCAGTCTCGATATAATGTAAAGTCAACAGACAGAGCACACAGTATTGCTATTATTTAATGTTTTCTATTAGGAGGTAATTTAACCGCCACGTTAAACCCAAAGTGCACTCGTGATGCTAGAACTACTGTATTACAAATCTAAGTGACAGCTCTCAGCATTTATGTCCATATCTTTGTTTTAATGAAGGAGACATTCTGGTCAATGTGATTGTATATTTTTTTCCCCCCTCCTCCATATCGATAAATGTTCACATGTGCCCTTTAATTGTATCCCATTCTGCTATGATTGAGGGTGAGTTGAAGAAAGGCTCTTAAAATATTTTGTTGAATGAAAAGATAATTTTGGTTTGAATATCTGTAATTTGATTTAACATGCAGGCATGTTTATTGAAGATTTGTTGTTTGCTTGTTTTGACAAATATGTTAGATGGATGTGTTACACTTGGGTTTACCCCTGGTTTACACTATAATACATCATTTGCCTGTTAAAGCATGTGAGAGATCACATTCACTGGTGGCTTGAAAAAATCATTTGTTTACGAACTATAATTAAAATTTATTTGTGTTTTGTGGCCCCATCTCACAAATAATACAATGTCTATAACCAATTGAGTTGTTTTATAGCTTTTGAAGGTAGGGAGGTGTGTGTGTGTGTGTGTGTGTGCGTATGTGTGTGTGCATGCATGGAGATGTGAATGGTGTGTAATGAATAATAAATATAATACAAATATAATGCTGTACTGAAGATATGACTTTTGACAGATTTCTAAACTAGAAGTTTTAGTTTTTTCCTTTAGGATACATATCAAGTTTGACGGGGGAATTAAAACTTTACCCAAATCATTACAGTGACTTCATCTCACGTTGCAACTACAAGGGAACTACACAGTTCCTGTCAATGCAAGGGACCACAAACCCTTTTGGCATATTTACACTATGAAAAAAAGATTTACCAGCATGGTGAAATTGTCCTGATTTGCCAAATGTCACGATTTGTTTGGCTCTGTATATCAATCTGAAAAGAGTTTCCGATTGAGAACAGACCTGGACTGATGCAATATTGATTGCAAAATCAGACTGTTGCACCAGGGTTATAATTCGTCTTTATTTACCTTGTTTTGCCATTACATTATTCCGCCATGGGGTATGCACACTAACCTTTCTGTTGAAAGTTGAAGCAAGAAAGGGAACACAACCACCTGTCTCGTGTGTGTGTGTGTGTGCGTGCGTGTGTATGTATATGTATATATCATAACAAAACATTTATTTTTTTCTTCTTCTTTTGGAAACTCTTGGTTCCAATGCTCGATCCCCCCCTTGTGCCTCAACACTTAAGGTTGTAGACAGCGGCTGTTCTGTGGGGTTGTAAGCATGGTTTCAGAATGTGCATGGATATGCTGAGGTCGTCTAAGGTAATGTGGTGTTGTATTGACTCTGGTTAAAACACACCTTTCGATCTGTAAGTGAGAATTACAGGACCTACTTGTATATGTATGTCTGTACGACATAAGTATACATTATCGTAGTTTATTTGTATTAATTCAAGTGACACTTGATTTGTGCCCGGTGTTGCCCTTGTGGTGGAGGGACAGTCATTTGGGGTTTAATCGTCCAATCAAGGAGTCCACCATTAATGTAAATGTAGTCCCAGTTATGTTTATTTATATATGATAGGATTAATAGCATTGAGGTATACAGTACTACTTGCTACAGGAAAATATAACTTCATCCATTTTTTTAGATTGACTGATCTGAGAGTCCATTGGTGAAACTTGCTTACGCATATCACCATTATTTGTGTCTTTCAAATTAATTTTATTTTTACAAACGTACATGTTAAGCCTTTAGGAGTCTACTTCCTTGTGCAAGGTTTGCATTGTGGGGAGTCTATTTATTTGTGCTGTGCAACCGACCACTGTGACTGTGGCTTAGATAACTTTAAAAAGGTGCAAGTTCTATTAATTTAAAATAATTTTTAGATTATACAACCTCAAAATTGCATAAATGTTCCTTAAATGTGTATATGTATTATACTAAAGTACTTAATTTTCTTTTTGCGTTTTTATGTTTGCATTCAATTAAGGTTGATCATAGTTTGATCATACTAGAGCAGCTCTAGTCTTTTTACTAATAGCCACACTGTCACTATCTCCCATAGTGGAGAAAATGTTTACTCTCAAAACAACTTTTTTGGTATGTTGATTGGTGTATATGCATGTCACCCATATTACATTTCAGCTCTGTACATGAAAATGTAGATTCATCAACGTCTCATTACGATGTGGAATAGGTTTTAAAGTAAATATATGGAATATATTGCTCTATATTGCTACCATTTCAGTATACACATCCATAATTAAATCCTGGATCCCTGCTGAAACATTTTTACATCATCCTTGCGTTTTCTTCACCTCGAGTATTCCAGAAAGTTGTTTAATTTACATCAACTTTATGGGACCTGTGGATCAACCAACTCCTTTGTTGCTATTGTTTATATTTATTTTGTATTCCGGTTAAATGTTTCCTCTGTAGAGCTGTATAAAGAAATACTGTATTCTGAGGGAAAATGTTTAGAAGGCATTTGCAGCCTATGTTTGTACTGTACACAAATGTCAAATAAAAAAAAAATCTCCTGTATCAAAGGTAGATGTCTTTTATTGGGACTGGACCTCTGAACAAATTCAAAGCGAATGCATTTTTAATACAATGTTTGACATAACACAAAAGGCCCAAAGGAGCCATTATTTAGAAATGCAATTATACAAGAACTGATTTCTGTGGCAGCAAAAGTGATATTTTATCAAATGTACAGTAAGTTACTCAAGAACACTTCCTAAAGCAGATGCATGGAAACCCATTGTGAGGGCAAGGGTGTTGTGTGTGTAGTCTGCATTACTATTGGAGCCAGGGCTGTGTAGAAGTACAAGATGGTATTTCTCAGCAGGCACAATACTAAAATAGCAGACTGCAATGAGATATTTGGGAATTTCACAGTATGGTCTTACAACTGCTTACTACACCTTTGACAGATTTACTGTAATATACGTTTCTAAATAAATGGGCGCATGCTACGCTTTACTAAACTGGCCTGTCTTAGAGGGATAATATGCTGCCTGTTACAAGCATGTACATTAGAAACAACAGCATCCATCAGCTTATTAGCTTCCAGCAATGTAAGCATCAGCTATCATGCTTATTTTCTATTCCTGGAATGTTTTGTTTCTTGATTGCAAATGTTTGCTTCAATTGTGAAGCAGCTTAGTTACTTACACACACACACACAGTAACAATCAGAAACTGAGGTATATCTGACCTGAGACATCGTGACAGCTGATGATAACTCATGATCTCATTTAACTAAAGACAAAAAGGCCTCGACATTAACAAGGCAGCTTTAGGCTTTTCATAAGCCCTAAGTGACTTCAGAACCGGGGACCTTCTAGCAGAAGCGTTTGTGGAAAGCATATTG
The DNA here is from genome assembly GCA_025399855.1 of Forbesichthys papilliferus. NCBI lineage: Eukaryota > Metazoa > Chordata > Actinopteri > Percopsiformes > Amblyopsidae > Forbesichthys > Forbesichthys papilliferus. The sequence continues at coordinate 6,285 of JAODOY010056131.1, forward strand.
GTCATTGGTAAATGTTAAGACTTTGCAATTGCATATAAGTGATCCCTTTTCATGTTCACAATTTTATTATGATCACAGCTCCAAATGTGCTGGAGCAGAGAGGAGTCTTGTAGTTTGACTTAGTTTAAGGCAACATAGCTGTACATAAAAAGGATCATGTCCGAGAGAGAGATAGATAGAGATAAATATATAAAAATAAAATGCTACATCTGACTAGAATTGAGTGCTTTACATACAGTACACCCACAATCCCATCACTAAGATTATTTTTTTTGTCTATATGAGCAGGCACTAGGAAGACATCCAGAACATGTATTTCCAGTCAGTTATTCTATATTCTTGGATTGAACCAATAATATTTTAGCACGTAAAAATTAACTTAAAGGCCTTTTTGATTTTATTAATACATACAAAATATAAACGATGGCATACTTAAATTAAATGTAAGTTTACTGGCTCATTCATGTTCAAGTGTCTCCTTTTCTTCTTCTCCCCTACACCTGTGAGTCATCTGACGTGCACTCTGCAACACACCCCCTGCTGTTGGCGTGGAGAACTGCAGCATGGCAGGAATAGAACAACACGCTGCCTATGTCACAGTCGTTCTTCCCGAAGAATGACCCTCTCCTGAGGCCGTCGATGACTGGAGCGTTGCAGTTGGCGAGCACCACATCGACCCCGACCTCCTTGTAGTCCTTGACCAGCCCTTTGAGCGTGCCAATGCCCGTCGAGTCTACGAAGGGCATGGCGGAGCAATCCAAGACAATCGTGTGAAAGTCCATTTCCCGTTGGAAAAGCCCCGCGCAGGTGCCTCCGTTGTTTTGATTCTCGGCGTCCGCACCCTGCTTCGCCGCCTTGTCCTTGGCCTTTTTCTCCGCCTTCCGTCGCCGGGTCACCTCCAGGAAGGGCTCCAGGCCGACGGCCTTGTGGAGCGACCTGAGGAAGGAGTCCTTGTTGGCGTAGTAGAGCGGCGCCTGGAACCGGAAGATGTGGACACGCGGCGGGGCCGTGAGGTTCTCGTACTCCTTCATGTCCTCGTAGACGTGGGTGTTGTCCGCCTGACCCAGCAAGGACACCTAAAGCGACACCGGGAGATTATATCAATCTCACTTTCGCCAGTTTATTATGGCCATGTTACATTAAACCAATGGCAAGGTTTCAGCCTAGTAGCCGTCACCAGAGCATCAAATATAATAATCATGTCACTTATGCCGAGAACATACATGATATTCATCATTTTTCTGCTACCTTCTTGTGACTTGGGTGATTAATCATGGAACGCAACACGATTCGTTCTCCCACACCCAGTCGAATGTCAAATTCCCTGACTAAATATATGAATTTCCATTACCTATAATGAACGAAGGGACAAAACGTTTATATTTTGCGTAGTTATTATGCATGTTAATTTCAGGACCAATAATTTCCAAATTTGTTGGGACAAATCAAAATGTAATATATCAATATCATGTTTATGAATAGCAACTATTAACTATTAAAATGTAAATGAATAAAATTCCCTGATATTCCATGATCCGACTCCAAACAAGAAAAAAGAAAATGCATTTAGGAGGACTTTCCATGTCTGGAACAGGAAATGCCATGACCAGTGGGAACCCTGTCAATGTCCACTTTATTTACCTGGCACATTAAAACAAAAACATGGTTGACCAACGTGTTGGACAAATGCAAATATATAAACCTCTACCTTCTAGCCTGACTTTTGGGACACTCAAAAGTGATTTGATTGATGACCTCAGTGCTCTGACTGGGGAATGGCGATGTAAAGGTTCAGATATAAAGGGGTCAATCCATTTAGAGACCTTAAAAACAAGCAAAATATCCTGAAGCGTACAGGAAGCCAAAATTGTTACATGTTTGTTTTCTGTATCAGTTAAAAGGCGAGCTGCTGCGTTCCGTGCCAGCTGAAGGCTTGTACAGACCCTGTGTAGTGAACATGCTATCACTAAAGCTGCTAGTACAGACCTTGTGTAGTGAACATGCTATCACTAAAGCTGCTAGTACAGACCCTGTGTAGTGAACATGCTAACACTAACGCTCCAAACGTGGCTTCACATCCAACCTCACCTTGGGGTTCTGGGTGTGGTAGATGACGCAAAGCATGGAGAACACCACGCCCACAACCAGGCCCAGCTCCACACTGATCAGCGCCGTGGACGCCATGGCAACCACCCACACCAGCGCGTCCCCGCGACTGGTGCGCCACATGCCGGGCACGTCGCTGAACTTCCTCAGCGCCCCCCTGAGGCTGACGATGATGATGCAGGCAAGGACGCACTTCTGGAGGGAGTAGAAGTACGGCGCGAAGAAGAGGAGGATGAGGAGGACGACGAGAGCGCTGATTAGACTGGAGACCTGCAGGGCGGAGAGAGGAGAGCTTTAAGTCCTTCTACATAAAAGGCTAGTTAAATGCTTTAAAAGCATTAAACTTTCATCCAACACCACTTACAATAAATGGACCAACAGATTAATTGGTCACACACACCGGTCATCGTAAAGAAAGGATCATAGGATTCAGAATTCATACTTTTAACCTAATTTTGACTGATACTTTTCAGAAATACTGTAGAAGATTGAATGGTCAGCTACTCCAGCTAGTGACAAACAATTCCACACCATGGCAAACTCGTGTCTGTACTGGTTTACTATGCACATTTGGGAACTACTTTGTGTGACCCCCGCTAATGTATGGACAATGATTCATTAAACGAACATGCACTGGTTTCATCCAACCGTCACCTGTGTCTGACAGCCCGTGGAATCTTTCACCATGGTTTTAGCCAGCGCTGCGCTGGTGGTGAAGCAATGGAAGAACGAAGGGATGATGTTGCAGAAGCCAATGGCCAGCATTTCCTGGTTCGGACGCACAGTGTAGCCATTCTTCTTGGCGAACATCTCCGACAGAGACACCGTGAAGGCAAAACTGGCAAGACAAAACAAACACAGGATGAGCGGATGGAGATTGGGCAATATACCTTTACTGAACCAATAAGAAGTGAAAACAGCTACTGGGTTAGTGGTGCCAATGTCAACTATAGGTAAACAAGGTGATCGTTGCTAGCTACTGCAGACTGTACCTGCAAAACACTGAATTTTGTAAAACATTGCTTAAATTATACCCAAGGAAGGATATATATATATAAAAACAATGCTTAATACAAAATGTTACAAAGTCAAATACACTACCTGATAACAGCAAGTGGAATGGCATCCAGAGCAACGCGTGGCATCAAGTCAAACCTCGGCACCTTCGGGGGTATGAATCCCGTGGGGATGTGACCAGACACACTGGAGCCATAATGGCCGTTCAAGTCCCCAAAATGGCTGGCAAGCGTGGCTCCTGCCACTACAACGAGCTCCGTGGGCAGAGGGATCTTTAGCCGGTCCTTGTATCGCTCCTGGATCTCTTTACCCGCCACTAGAATCAGATTACAAGAAGAGTACAATTAGGTCTGTTTGAAATTATGCAAAGAATGTTTACAGGTTGACTACGTCTGGGATTAAAACAAGACCGTGTCTACCACCCTGACCACAATTCTGAAGTTAGATTCTGAAATTATGACAGACTTCTTATACTTTATAATTCAATCTAATGTAAAGCATGTAAACACAAACACATTTAGACCAAAAGAAAATGAATCCAGTAACAGGTCCGTTAAAATTTTTTATTTTTTTATTTAAAAAAAAGCAAACATTTATTCCAGTATTTCACTTAATTTAAGTGAAGTGATGAATGAATTTCCATTGTTCAACTAAACTTGAAAGCTCCAGCATTCTCTTGAAAGTGAGAAAATACAGAGTGTGTGTTTACAGTTACTTAAATATTTGAGACAATGACACTGCTTGTTTGCGTTCTGAACAGCTAGCCGTGTTTACCCAAGACTAAGATACAGATGGCACTGGTGACGAGGTCGCAGAGGTTGGTCTTGTGAATGTTGGACATGATGTTGACCCACGTGACGACCACGGTCCCATAGCCCTGGTGCCTGGGGATCTTCAGACCCAGCAGATACTTGGCCTGGACAGTCAGGATGGTGACTGACGCACCCGTGGCAAAGCCGTCCAGCATGGGAGCCGACAGATAGACGGAGACGAAGCCTAGTCGAAACACGGCCATCATCACCTGGCGGGAGAGAAGACTTTAGTTAAAAGACGGGAACACAAAGGCAGATAGACGAAGCGAACATACTGCGTCATATAGCGTGATTATCACGTTATAAGTCATGAAGCAGATTCTTTGTTACATTACACTTAACTGCCATTCGCTGATTTTGAAACAGTAGTTTGCTATCTTGAAGCAAACTAGTAATATGACATGACGGGAGCAGGACATATTTTTGCTCTGGGTGTATAAAACTTAGCAGTACCGGTTAGGTGACTTGGTTAGGTGACTTGAGGCAAACTGGTAATGGCACATGCCCTCTAGAATTGAGAATAAGAGAAGCAAGTGGTACTTTAAATAGAACCAGCGAGAAACTTCAGAGGAATTAAAATGTGTGTTTGTTAATAAAACAAGTGTTTATACACAGTGTAAAACAACTTGTAACAGATATTCCAGTCTCTAGTGAAATTCTGAATATAATTAGCAAATTATATTCAGTATAAAATTATATTCAGTATATCAAAAGTATAAAAGTATGCTATAAGCATTCTCCTTCAAACACATGTGTGTTAGTCACCATCTTATAATATTAAAAATCTAATGCAGCTTAAGTAACTTGATCCTTAACTACATGGGGTCATATGTCAAATTTTACCAATGAATTGTCGATGTATGGGCATGTGCATCTCATCACATTATGCCATTAGAACATGAAACAACAGTTGACTTTAGTATCTTTCCTGAAATGCCTTCAGATATAATGGCAGAGAATAAATATAAATCATTTTTTTTAAATCATCAATCATTTATTAATCTGCCTATTACATTTACTAAAACACCTGTACTCATCAGATGTTGTGATATGGCCACATTGTTTGCATTGTAAACAACGTTTACGTCAGGCGGAACTTTGAGCTTCCATTTATGCTGTGGTGTAGCTTCATCTACTGACCCAGCAAAATCCACATAGATTATTTAACCTCAAGAGAAGTCACAGGTCTTTTTACTATCCCTTGTCATTTTGAGATAAACTCCATTCAGTTTGGGCATGCATTAGAGGCAGAAACCTGAGACTAGGGCCTAGTGATACATTTTTTAAAACCGCACATATTGTATTTAGGAAAGGAACAAATTAAAACAAATGTATTTGTATTGTTTACTAAATGGAAAAACGGTAAACTCACCGACTGTGTGGGGGTACTCAGGAGGATACACAGCTTCAAATCAATACAACACATTCATTACGCTTCCCTCAACCACATATCAAGTCAAGGAGCGTCTCGTCAAGTTTAAACTGAACTTTAACCCAGACAACAAAAGGTCATGTACTCCGTTCACCTGGTAGATGCCGGTCAGGAAAGTGAGCGCTGCTGCTACGCCGATAGCATAGCACTCCTTGCCACAGGCCAAGCCTAGCACCTGGACCGACGCTCCGTCTGCAGACTGGTTGGCTGCTCCCATACTGCTCAGGTTGGTCAGGCTGGCGGCAGCATCCTCACCCAGGTCAAAACCGGCCCGATAAACCTCCCTGTCCACCACCTGGGGGCACCGGGAGATGTCGTCAGTCAGCAACGTTTCACCTTTCACCAAATTCTTTTAACTATTAACCCACCGGGCGTGCGGACGTGAAGCTGATAACTAAACAGCGCTAACAGCACTGCAGGCACGACGTTACTCTTTAACCTTGTGCATTCGCTGACATGACGGCGTGGGAAGGGGGGTCCGGTCAAGTTTTTACCTGGCCCACCATGAGGCTCATGAGGCTGAAGATTCCCACGGAGACGTGCCTGGAGGTGCCCATGAAGAAGTAGATGATGTTGGCGAAGAAGGAGGTGTACAGGCCGTATATTGGCTCCACCCCGGCCAGCAGGCAGTAGGCGATGGCCTGGGGCACGAGGATGATGCCCACGATGAGGCCCGACATCACGTCGCCCCACACGTACTGCCGCAGCCGGTACTTGGGCAGCCAGCGCGTCACGGGGAAGAGCCCGCCGAGGGCGGCCCGCGCCCGGGGCGCCGAGCAGGCCGCGCCCCGCTGCAGCCTGGTTCTCAGGGCGGCTAGCGGGGCGCTGCGACGTCTCCGCACGCGCCTCTCCAAGAGAGAGGAGGAGGAAGGGGGGGGTCGGGACGAGGGGTCCTCCGCCACCTTGTTGCCGCCATCCTCCATGACCGTGAGGCGTCGGAGGGGAGCAGAGTTTGGATTGAGGCTGGGAAGGTCAGCCGTGCTCCTGAGAGATAACACACACACACACACACACACACACACAAAGATTAAAATTAACTCATGGTTTCAACTGGTCCTGGATCAGCTTTGCTAGAGCCAAATCAGGACTAACTGGCTCCTCAAACAAAAGCACCCAGGAGGCAGATTTTACACACCGCTAGCGGACTGTGGAGATATTGACTGTTTTGGATTAGAAATAGTTTATACCACAACTCTCTTTGGATGAATATTTAACTCTGGAGTGAACATTGCTCCTCAAATTCTCAGAGTTCATAGTTTTCAATAGTTAAATCTTTCATAGAATCATTGACTACACATTATTGGCCTAACAGTAAAAAATATGCTGCAGATTTAGAACAGGGCTAAAAAAATAAATAAAAAATAATAAGAAAAGCTCAGGATGCACTCAGTCAGGAGCAACACACCATTTGCAGAACACTAAGAATTAGAACAACTAACAATTTGAAATCATAAATAACCTTTTTGCTTTCAGCTGAAGAGAAAAAAATAAATTAAAAAAACACACCTTTAATAATAACAGTTACTGTAGCAGATGACAATGTTCTAGAAACAATACAACTAGTTTTTAGCATTCCACACCCCCGTGCATTCCTGTACTCAAGGCACACGTTAAAGGACATAAACATAAATTAATACTTTCTCACATTTCTCATCACCTAGTAAACATTTCTAGTCTTGTCTAGTTCTGTCATCTCTCCTACAACAGAAAACAGTATTTATTTAATCTGGAAATTGGGGATGGGGGCGCCTGTTTAATCCAAATTATTATGAAGTCCCTGGTACTCTAGTCTAATTGTATGTGTGTCATTTTAATAAACGCCTGACTCGCACCATGTAAAACCAAACAGCGTGTAATTTTCTCTAGGTAAAGTGTTATCAGTCTAGCTGCTGAGCAAACAGACAACGACTATAGCCTACTGCATAACCTCATATCACGTCTCAAACGCTATAACCTACTGCATAACCACGCCACTTATATCACGTGTGTGGACTATTCGCCATTGCCTGTTCACAGTGAACACCTTTTAAAAAAAAAAAAAAACAATAAAGCACACCAAATGTTTACGAATAGCAACCACCCAAAAGGACTTTCCTTCCTTTGAGGCGGAAGGAAAGCATCTCCTGATTAACTGCCTGCCTGGGCTCGGCTCACATCCCCACTAACGCCAGGTCCGGTCTTCACAGCCAGCACAACAGCAGCGTTAGCCAACTAGGGCTGTGTGACACAAAATAGGCACCCACACACAATGAAAGGCACCTTTAAATAATTTTTTTTTTAAAAAGGCTACTTGAGCGGAATCTATGGTTAACGTGGTGCAAACACAGTGGCACTACCCCGACAGTCAAGGAGATGTTTGAAAATGTTTAAAATCAATTTCACTGACCCCTTCGCTGATTGCTGGCGTGTGTCACAGGCTGATACGCAATTAATTATTATTATATTGCATTTTGACACCATTTAGCTTGTGGTTTTTCTATTTATTCCTGTGGCCATTTGTCTAATGAAAAACCACATTCAGCCTTTGTTTAATATGCAAATAAACCTGCATGGACAGATATTCAGAAAGGCCCCAACACTTACGTGCATAGCATATGGCTCTGTGAATACGAGACCGGTGATTACTGTGCAGAATTCAAAATTGTAGAAAAAATAAATAAATCTTACTATAAGCCTGTTTGTCATTTTTATCTTTACAAGTTTAAATTAATTAAATAATTAATTAACTGAGGTAAAGAAATATTTTGGGACAAAATCTTTATTTTAGAAAAGATTTCCATATTTCTCAGCATCTAACCTCATGGTTTGAAGCAGCCACCTTGTAGCCTATATGAAGAAAAACAGCCAAATAGTCCAAAACTGTCCAAATGTTATTTTCAATCTCTGACCGTCTAATCCTTCACATGATACCAACTCACAACCTACACCCATTTACAGTAACAAAATCTGTAATCTTAGCAGAATCAGTTTCAGTTAGCATGAAAAACACACTCCATACTCACCCCCAGAAGCAGTTGTAAACAAGTACAACAAAGTTCTGTGGAAAATATCTAAAAATTGCTTCCCGTGTGTGTGTGTCTGTGTGCGTGAGTGTGCGCTGGCAAATGGCTTCAGTCAGAGTTCAGTTTTGGAGATCTCAACTAGTTCTGCTTCTCCTCTCTGGCTGCCTGCCTTTGCTTCTGATGTTGTTTGAGCATTCAGACAGTGGGAAACTGTTCACACAAACTAACAGAGTTGAAAAGGCGCCCTTTGCCCCAACTTAAACGCTTTCCTATTGGCTGTAAACAACTGGACTAGGTGGCAACTGCTTTAACTTCTAGGATTAACGAAGAAGCATGACTGTCCATGTGTGTCAGTCCATGTTTAAAGACAAGTCAATAATTTACCTTATTTGCGTAAAGAGTGACATTACTGCTGTGATAACACACTTTATTATTAATAATCATGCTATGATTTATATAGAATATTATTTTGCACCATAGCTTCAAATAACCTTATTAAATGTTGCAGTTAGTTTGTGTGGAAATGTCCATCACTGGATTTTGTTGACTAACTGGTTGCTGCTAAAGTGTTATCTATCTCGAAAATAAGGTATGTCATCACTTTAAAAAAAAAAAAAAATGTAACAGGGAATGTTGCCTCAAAAAATAAGTTTAAATTACTTCCCTCACATACTCAAATGCTGGAAGAAAAGAATACAGATTAAAAATAAAAACACCTATCAGAGTAGTTCAAACATGTTAATTCTTATCCTCTACAAACATGTTTCGAATACAATTGCAGCAGCAAACGTGTGCCTATTCACTTCAGGCTTTGAGGGCAGAGAATACACATTCATCATCCATTCAAACAAAACCCTGTGTACCTCGGTCAATAGACCTGTTGATCTAGGCCTAATTTTGAGTGGATGCTAATTGCCCAGACTTGAGTGAAATGTTTTAGTTCTTTCTGAGGAATAGTTGATTTGGTCCCTAAAGTAAATACTCTCCGCATTTACCATTAAACCAGGTACGAATATGGTTAATGCTTCATCTTTAGGACGCGGTGTTTGTTGTTTTGCTTCAGCAGACAGCTGACACAGTAGGGTGGTCAGATTGTCTGCCTTTTTAGCTGAGGATGACATTTGTGGCGGAGATGCTGCTACAAATTACCCTTTAGTCTACTGTACGTAAACGTGAGTCATTTTGTCAAGGGGTTAACTTTTTACGGTAAAAGGCACAAGGGCTTCTATTTTACTTTGCTGCGAGAATCGGTCTGGAGAGCCTGGAGAGCTTGGAATACGTGTTTCAGGCCCATAATCCAATCCAATCCAATCAGCGTCATAGAGTATAGCTACGGGCGTGGTTCGGGTGTGACAAAGTAGACTTGAAAACAACTTGAGTTGAAAAAGAACAACGGCGGGTCCTACCGAGGTTAACATAGTGATATATAACAGTCCATTATTCCAATTTATTAGAAGAGCAAAGGCTTTTCTCAATGAATATATTGTTTTCACTTCTCCCAACTTGTCTACTGCAAGAGTGGATAACAGACTGCTGGTTCACAGGTACAGTCCAAAGTATTTTTTTTTTTAAAGCGGCTGCCCAATAAAAGCTGTTTAAATGGATGAGATTCCTGCAGCAAGTCACAAATGAATACAGCCATGACAGCCAACGCATTAGAAGAGAATGGAAATGTGTGCTATACTCTTGGAGACAAAGCTGAGCTACTCCACCTCCTGGCAAAAGACAGTCCTCAAGTGGACCTGTCTATCACCCTTGAGAACACCAGTGTCCTCCTCTCCTACTGTAAAGAGTCTTGGAGTCATCCTGTACAACCAACTATCAACAGCTTGTGCCTGCAGATTCTCACACTACAATATCAGAAGAATAAGGACGTTCCTCACAAGGGAGGCGGCACAACTTCTGGTCCAAATGCTAGTTATTTCACACCTGGTCTACTCTATTAGACGAACTACCCCAGCGTGCTCTACCATAGCTTTAGTGTGTGCTGCAGCCCGCCTGGTATTCAACCAACCCAAGTTCTCTCATGCAACCCCCTATTCCGAGAACTTCACTGATGCTGGCATACTGCCACGAGCTACCTCCAAGCAATGGTTCGGTTCCAGGTCCTGACAAGAGCACTTTGTTCTACCACCTCGGCTGGCACTACTCAAGACGCATTGAAGCTCATCGAAGTCTCCAGTGTTTTCTGTCCTGGCACCACGATGGTGGAACGAGCTTCCAACAACAGTCAGGACTGCTGAAACATTACCCATATTTTGCAAGAGACTCAAGACACGCCTCGACTTCTCCATCTCATTGCACTCAATCCTAACTCAAGTTTCTTCGCCAAATGTTTGTATTTTTTTAAATTGATTTTTTACTCCTCTCTCTAATCTATACTTCTTTTTATAAAACAAAAAAAAGAAAAAGATCCTATTCTGCATTAATGGATTCAGGCACCTTGTTTGATGATTGAATGATTGACATGGAAGTAGACCCATGACAAGATGCTGTAATTATGCTGTATATTATAAATTGCTTACAATTGCTGGTGTATGACCTGTCCAACGATTGACAAATGTAACTACATGTAAGTCGATTTAGATAAAATCGTCGGCCAAATGCCATAAATGTAAGTATGGAGATGATAAAATAATAATAATTATAATAATAGCAATTTCTTCTACGTCTTGCATTAGATTCAGTCAGTGATAAATGAAAACTGAACTGTTGTGCGAAAACAGGTCAGTTGATAATTTCCACACACTTTGCCACAAATTATAGTACAGGAGAAAATAACTATGTACGTTACTAAATTATTGTCCACATTATCACAGACAAAGTTTAAATTCAAAGTTCAGTAAATTGTTAGTCATTAAAACCGTTTGAAAAAGAAAAAATGAGCTGAGATAGTCAAAATGATTCATTGAGCAAAACGAGTTTTCCTGCTCAGAGAGTCTGCATAGGTGCTCTCTGTGTGGCTGTGAATGGAATCATTGTTGATGTTGCCGTAAAGAGAAGTAGGTAGTTGGCCTCTCTACAGAATACATTTAGTCACAATTTATACTAAATTAGCATTTGTATATGCCCACATGAGGCCCGGCTGTGTGTGTGTGCATATAGTGTCACTAAATGTGACTTATGTGTGTGTATTAGTACTTTGTATTATTACTACTACTATTATTACTACAAAACAAGCCTGAGCCATTTCTACCAATCATGTTGTGTAGCCTATATTGCAGGGGTAGGAACCCTGGTCCTGGAGAGCCACAGCCCTGCATGTTTTAGATGTCTCCCTGCTCCAACACACCTGATTCTAATGAA
>JAODOY010056142.1:0-12005 GCA_025399855.1 Forbesichthys papilliferus
AAGGTAATTATTATTGCCGTATTAATATATACACACACACACACACACACACACACACACACACACACACACACATATATATATATATATATACATACTGTATATATGTATACATACTGTATATATTCATAGTAAAAAAGGCTGCAGTATAGTCATCCATATTTTTTTCTAATGCATAATTTGTTCCATACCCAGGCCAGCATTAATATGCATCACACATTATCATGTAAATGAGAGTAATTTTATGATTCAAGGACAAATAATTTAGAGATATTAGGCTACAACTTACATGGTAGCCTGCCACAGAACATACTGATAATGTGACTGTTGTTTTTCAAATATCCTTGAACATGATAATTTATTCCCTTTATATAAGAGGAAAACCTTGTTTGTTTGTGTTTTGACATCGCCCTCTTTGTGAGAAAAGCACTGCAGTAAAACTCTAAAGCAAGAAGAGGGTGATTGCTGCTACATCTGTATTCATTCATTCATCATTCATTCATTCATTCATTCATTCTGCATTCACACTAATATCTAGATATACTCCATTGTCGTATTCTGTCAGACAAACTATTTATAACGTTGTACTGTACATATAAGACTTTCACACTGGCCTTTGACATTATCATTCCAGATTTTATTCTGTTCGTAAAACAAATCTAGACTTTCTGTTTTGTTTTGCTTCTTATAAACTCTGATTATAGCAGGTAGCAAAGTGTAGCAAATGAACCATTTATTTCATTTACCTTTCTTATGCTGCTTATTTCAGCCACTTTACAGTGGAGAAGAAAAGCCATGTTTGTTTACTTGCATGCTTAATTAATTTGCATCTTAGTTTAGAGGTGTTTGAGGAAGAGCAAGGGTGTGAAAACATCACTACAACACATTCTTCTGTAGAAGGCAGCAGGCACTTGGAAAAAGCCAGCAGTAATCAGTTCATAGAGCTGGAAACCAACGGTGTCATTCAGCCCTCCCCACTGTGCCTGTGGTTCTAAGTCTCCCTGGCAACCAGTATTTTTGGAAAAGCAAGATGGTCGACGACGACCGCAGGTCTTTGGCAGAGCGAGGGCGCTATATCCAATCCCCGCACTGTTCTTACTCTGCTGTGGCTACAGAATGATAATACATAATAATATAGTACGTGTCTGCTCATGCTCACAATTGATCCCATTTGTCCCTGTAGGATACAGCTGAACTCTATTAGGTCTTGGACTCATTATCTGTGTATAGCTACTTCCACTTGGCTACGCTGTCGGTCTAATACGGTAGTCATCTATTTATACACCCCTAACTATTAATACACATACTTTCATACTTTTACTTAAACGCAATGTGTTTGTAGCACAATGAGCACAGAGGTGGGGCTGTGTATTTCTTTGTAGATGGGGTAGGCCTAACTCTTTTTATTTTATTTTTTTCAGTGACTCTGTATGACATAATATATATGACATTTTCTGCCACTAGATGTCACACTAAACGCCAGCACAAGTGCTTTGTGGGCCACACACACACACACACACACAATAACACATTAGCATGCACTTGATGCCAGACCAGACCGGCTTTGAAAACAAAGAAGAGAGGAGTTTTTTGCTGCTATATTATGTCTAACATCATATATAGGACCTTTAAAGAAAAATGGTATGTCATTACCCCTGAATTTATAAACAGTGCTATGATTGCTGTTACACATGAGATAGCTTTACTTAAAATGTTAGTCATCCGTGTTATATCAGTGGTAATGCTCTGTACATCCAGCATTCATTGATAGCAGGGATACATCTAAAACATGCAAGGACCAGGATTGGGGAACCCTGAGCTATACAATATTGTTACATCAATGTTGACATTACAACAACATTACTTCCCTGAATGGAGTAAAGTAAGCTTCTTTCTCTTAGGCCCCTTTACATAGAGACACAGCAGGAGAGGCTCTGAATTATGCCTGTGTATTCAAAGGAGTCATTCCATAGCTGTAGATATTTAGCTATCACTGAAATGGTATTCAGACCTCATTTCCTTGCCAGAACTAACAAACCATCTGGTCCAAAATAATGTCCAGCTACTAGCCTAGCTATCCACAAAGACTTAGAAGCTGTGGGATTTCATGACAGGTGTTGCAACACAGCTTCAGGGATTTGCTGATTTCTCAGCATTTCAGCTGCTAAGCAGTTCAGTAAGCTACTATAAGTAATTTGCCTATGCCAGCACATTTCATTACTGCTACCAAATGAGACATCAGGCATTTTGTCAGATGACATTTAACATACTATTAGGTGATAACATTTGATATTGATGGCTACAGTGTAAACCAAATGTTTGCAAGATGTTGCATTTCTGTTAATGTAGAGTAGACTAATGTCGCCATCTAGTGTATGTAGACTACACTGCAAGTTATGTTGTCAACAAGGTTGTCTGATCTGATTTGTCTTCATTGTGATAACAATGTGAAGTGATAATGTATTTTCAGGTCTAGACAGTCAGGTCTGGCCAGTCAAGTCTAGCCAGTCTGGTCTAGTCAAATAGGTCTAGCCATCTATTTAAAACAATGTATAAGGACACAATTAAGCTTTTAATCAGATGATGTAATTTATAATGTCAATATCAGTTAAAGAGCAGGACGGGCCAACTTTACATTTTAATAACAATAAAATTGTTTTCTAGAAAATAAGTAATAGTTAAATTATTCTAATTTTCCTTTCACACTGGAAAGCTTTTAATTTAAAGAAGGCTATTGCTATTTAAAGTTGACACATCTACTATCATATTATTGCAACAGAATTATCTTTGTGATTTAGTTTGTACGTCATACAGTAAAAAATAAATGAATGTGGAAACACAAATAGTTTGTAATGATGGATTATATCCTGGTCTTTTGTGGAGTGTAATTGAGGTGTTTTAGGTGCCAGTAACGTTAACTTTATATTATGTCTCATGAACCATTTATTTTATATAATGATGGAATTATAAATGACCGATTAAAGGAATGGCAAAAAATAAATAAATAAATAAATAATTATATATATATATATAATACAAATAAAAAGTGTGTGGTGCTACATTATGTTTCTATACCAACTGAACGCACAACAGAGGAAATATGTTGTATTTAAGTGCTGTATAATCGGAGCCATGGAACATTCTATTTGATGGCAGTGGGTGTGCGATAAAGTACATCTTTCTCCTTATCTTAAGAGCAGAGCAATGGAGGTGAACGGCCTTTAGGAATGATCGATACATACCTCTTACTTGAGGGTTCCCTGAGCTCCCTCTGCTAGCTGACTCCTGCTATTTTAGAATGTCTTTCAGGAGATCTGGCCCATTTCTTTCAATTAATGCTGCCTTTTCCACCAGTGGACCATTAGAAGTGCATTAGAGCCCCTCCACTTGAGGAGAGTCATTCAGCCTGGGCTACTTGCGCTACTGTGCTCCATCTTCTGATAACAGGAGCGTCTGGACCGCCACTGAGAAATAACCAACCTTTTGAATTGTTTTACCGTGAGGGCGGGGACTTTGTCTCAGTGATTGTCTATATCTAGGCCAAGACGTCCTCTCATATGTTTATTTTGATTTGTTCACTTCTGGAACTGTGCACTGGCATCCCTGTATGTCCGTCTGTATGTCTGTCCGTCTGTCTGTCTGTCTCTCTACAGGGACGTTTGTTTATACTCTTGGCAGTGCTCTTAAAATCATTATTTTCCCAGAAATACATGTGTCTAGATGGCTAAATAAAAAACGGGCTTCACGGCGGCCCAGTGGTTAGCACTGTGGCAGAACGGAAAGAAGGTCCCGGGTTCAAACCCGGGACCTTCAGGTCATCCACCTTCGGGTCATCCAGGCCTTTCTGTGTGGAGTTTGCATGTTCTTCCCGGGTCTGCGTGGGTTTCCTCCAGGTGCTCAGGTTCCCCCCCATCCACAATAAATGCCAGGTTCACTCTCTCCAGTCAGTGCCATTGACCAGCAACACTGGCATCTACCTGGAGGTGGTCCCCGGGCGCTGCACTGCGGCTGCCCACCGCTCCCTTGAGGGATGGGTTAAATGCAGGGAACACATTTTGCTATGTGTATGTGACAATAAAAGCACCTCTACCACATTATTAGTGAGCAGCAAATAGAATTGCAGCAGCCATGCTTCCCTTCACGCCTTGAGCAAAACACCTGTTAATCATAGTTAATTACTTGTTCTCCTCAATACTTGAGCAGCTTGTCTGTTGAAGGGAAAACAAAGGGATAGTCAGTTTGCCGATGACGTGGTGTGTACGTCCCAGATGGTTTAACAAGAACTATTTCCAAGCAGAGTTCCACAGCATTGTGCTCGAATTCAAGCTGAACACAAATAATTGGATGATATACACAGCGTACATGTACACAAACCCCCCCATCCCCCTTCGCTGCAGTCCTCCATGTTA
This sequence comes from Forbesichthys papilliferus, assembly GCA_025399855.1. Taxonomy (NCBI): domain Eukaryota; kingdom Metazoa; phylum Chordata; class Actinopteri; order Percopsiformes; family Amblyopsidae; genus Forbesichthys; species Forbesichthys papilliferus. The sequence goes on from JAODOY010056142.1 coordinate 4,410, forward strand.
TGTGTGTGAAGCTCCCATGATGACATCACACCGTCACCCAGTGGCCAAAACTGAGCACAATTCATTTAATGTAATAATAATAACGATAAGCAATTAAACTTACCTTGCATCGGTTTTCTCTGCCTCCGCTAAGATGGAGCTTGACTGATTCCATGCGATTTGTGTATCTCGGAGGTTCTTCCGGGTGAGGAGTCAGACATCACTGCCAACATGCTGAACACAGAGGATGGTGACAACTCAGCGGAGGAGCTGGTCTACCACGTGGAGTCGCCCGCTGGCGGCATGGTCGCTCTGAGAGAGGCACCCGAAGAGGGCATCTTCAATTTCACACAAGCTCAAATTAACAATGGGGAAGTCATCTTTATTCATAAAGGTGAGGCCTCGAGACAGAGAGAGTAATACACGTACATAGAGAGATAGATAGGCCTACTTGCATAAGACAACTAGTTAGATGCTGTACGCGCCGTCAGGCGGAGATAAATAGACACGCATTACAACTAGAAGGCTGAGAGCTTACTGTATCTTTTCCTACCAGGGGAAGAATCTGGTGGTTTCAGCTTCACTGTGACAGACGGCGAGCATACTTCACCTCTCTACCACTTTGTCATCACAGCCAGACCTCTTACCATCACCATGGAAACACAGGAGGAACTAATGGTATTTCCAGGTGAGACACCAAAGTTCTACAGGTTTTAGATGAAAATAGGCTGCCTTAATATGGGCCCCCTCCGTCAGGTCTCTAGGGCAAGGGGCCTGTAAATGATGACTTTACATTTACAGTAAAGATGTTCGTGATGTTTTTCTCACCTGTAGCTATCTCGCTACAATGTTCTGTGTTGTTTTATGATAATCAAGTACCTGAGGTTGAATCCTATCATAAGATCAAATGTATTGTTGAATAAGTAAGTACATTTAATAATGTAATAAGAACACAAATATTGTACAGAATTTCAATACCCGCAGTATTTATTTACCGGGCGTTCAAATATAAAACACACAAAGTGGTTTCTATAAAAAACATACTTACTTACTTGAATTGCCAACTTATAATACATTAGAATAACCCGTTCATAAAAATCAAGTGTTTCACATTTCTATATTTTTCAAATAGATTAGAAACATGAAATCTGGACTGCATGTGTTTTATTTATGTATGTTGTTGATCATGATGATCATGTATGATCATGTACGATCATGTATGATCATACATGATCATGTACGATCATGTATGATCATGTATGATCATGTATGATCATACATGATCATACATGATCATGTATGATCATGTATGATCATGTATGATCATGTATGATCATGTATGATCATGTATGATGTATCCTCCAATCCCCGATATGGATCCTGAGGTTGTAATATGTGAACTGGAAATGTGTGCACAACTGCATCACTTGCATATACTGGAATAATAGTGTAATACTGTAATGTCATGTGTGTGTGAAATGGCATGAGGATATTGTTTGGGAATGTGCAGCCGATCATCGTAAAAATCCTGGGCTTGCGTGAGCTAAAGGGTTGCGTTACCCCAGCTCAACTGCACTGGCTAGTGGCCATTTCCCACAGATCAGTGGAACGTCTGCATACTTTCACAGGAACACGACAGCGTATTTCCAGCGCTAATTTGGGGGCTGTTACCAGTGATGATGGAAATGAGATAAGCTACTCCCTGGCCCGCCCCCCTCGTTTTGGAAGACTCATCATAGCCAATGACAGGAACCAATACGAGGAAGCCACCCGCTTCTCTCAGATGCAGGTAATGTGTGTGTGTGTGTGTGTGTGTGTGTGTGCGTGTGTGTGCGTGTGCGGGCATGCATGTGTGTAAAATGTGTAATGGGAATGCACATCCCTGTGTTACAGCTCTCCTTCTATATCTCACAAGAACCATTGATAAAGCCAAAATGAATCTTTTGGTAGATACATAGTTACATAATCGATGCTTGCCCAATTACTTACAATTACTTTTGTACATTGTAAAAGTAATTATAATATCCACTCCAGCGTAGCAGTACTGCACTGTATATTTTAGCCAGCAGGGGTCCTCGTTGCATTTTTATAATTGTCCGTTGAGTTCCTGTATGAGCATGTTAAGGGGGTGTTGTTTGTTCCCATGTGAAATGTGGGCCGTACAGCCCATTTAGACTGTAATGTGATTAAGGGCTATATAAATAAACAACTTGACAGTATAGTGCAGATTTCCAACCTTCATAAACCTGAAGCAGTTTAAGAAGTATAGAACCTCCATGTTATCTTGAGAGGTTGATAGGTACTAATAACTACTCCTTTTTGCCATCTTTGTCTCATTTCAATGACTTCTGTTTATATTAATATGAAAACCAACTCTTTAACATTCTAATGAAAATACAGCATTTGCCCAGAGACACGCAGACACATGCGGGTCTGATCGCTTCAGCAGTGTTGACAGGCATGTGTGCGTGTTTGTGTGTGTGTATGTATGTGTGTGTGTGTGCGTGCATGTCGGAGGAGTTGAGTTTAGGACAATGTGACCTCAGAGCATACTCAGGCAGTTATATTCCAGCTAGTTAACTCTTACCCCATGCCAGACCACCACATATTACTGTGCTGCCTGCAAACAAAACTCAGAAGTAAGGACATCACTGAAGCATTTCACAGAAAAGGGAAAATCACTTTGACCTTTTCTCAGCGAACGTCAAATGAATGTCAATCTTGACAATTAATATGGGATCAAACAAAAAGGCTTTGAACTTAATTTAATAATAATAATACTCATCTTTATTTGTAAAGTGTTTTACAGAGATGGAATACATGCAAGTGAGTTTCCCATGAACAAAAACATTAAAACAACATTAATAAAAAAAGGATGTTATTCTGTAAATCAATCAACCTCTAAAACTAGAAAACAAGAAGCTAACATTTAAGTACTTTTTATACAATCTCGATAGTAATAAACACTCACACGTATCTCATATCTGAGCAACCAGATAGCAACTGCATTTCACTCTTATTGTTTACGTTCCTCTACCACTCAGCTGGATTCAGGGGCTGTCTACTATGAGCACCAGATGCCCCCGGAGCCTTTTTGGGTGGTGAGAGACTCCGTGGAGCTTATCTTGTCATCCCAGCCAGCCCCAGATGTACACCATGTCCTCCCGATAACAGTCTCTTATTACGCGGCCCACCGCAACATCACCTCCCAGCTGTGGAGGAACCAAGGTAAGCCCATGAAACAAAACAAGGATTTGTTTATCTAGGGAGGGGTTGGCTGAATAGTACCGATACACCAACACCCTGCTTTACACACGTAAGTACACACTCACCTGCCCAAAGCACACACCAGCTAAGCTGTCCAATTTCTGTTGTGTAAATACCCTATTCCCAAATTCTTCCATGTTCAGAAATGACTAAACAGAACAAATATTGTTATGAAGCATAGTGAGTTAGTGCAGCATGGTTTCCTATTTATTAATAAGTGTGTCAATAATGTGATCATCACGTCTCTCAAAATAATGTAGGTACAAATAAATGTATAATTTTCATATTCAAATGTATATAATATTCCTGTTGTTTCATTTTTTCCAGGCTTGGAGATTGTCCAGGGACAGAGAAAGGCCTTTGATAGATCTATCCTTGACGCCTCCAACCTGCTAGCCAGCGTTCCAGAGTCGGAGCGAGGCTCTCTGGATGTCATGTTTGAGATCAGGCGCTTCCCGGCCCGTGGTCGCATCACTCTGGGCGGCCAAGACGTGCCCCGAGATGCCCCCTTCTTTCTACAACAGGACGTGACCCGGGGGGAACTGGAATACCTCCACGACGACTCGGGGGCGCCGTCCGACAGCTTCTCCATCAGGGCCCGTCTGAAGGGAGGCCATGGTGCGGTCTTGACCTCCCCAGCCCGGGCGGTGGTGCTGGAGGAGGTGTTGAACATCACCGTCAGAAGGCGGGACTCCTACCCCCCAGAGCTGGTCAGCATTGACATGCTCCTGGAGGTCCACCAGGGCTTAATGACCGTGCTGACCCAGAAGCACCTCAACACGCGGGACGAGGACAGCCCCCCGGACGAGGTGCGCTTCGAGGTGACGAAGCCTCCCGGCAACGGGAGGTTGGTGGACTCACGCACGATGGAACCCGTCTCAGAATTCACGCAGGAGATGGTCAACCGAGGGCAGGTGGGGTTCGTCAGCGACGGCGGCCTTTCCGGCGGCATTGTGGAGTTCGTGGTGACGGACGGGAAACACCGGACAGACCCTCACACACTCCACATCGGCGTGCTGGCTCACACGCTACTGCTGGTCAAAGCACCCGAGATCAAGGTGAGGCAAGGTGACGACCAGACCTTGGTGACGGAAGAGATGCTGAGGGCGAGCACGGGAGGGCCGATTGAGGAGGACGTCCTCTACAAGATCACCAACAACCCCAAATACGCCGCCGTCATGGTGGACCGGCAGCCCACGTCGGCCTTCACCCAGAGCCAGATCAAGGAGGGCCGAGTCAGCGTCCGCTTCGTCAAGTCGACGTCGCCGCGAGACAGCGTGGCGTTCGTGGCTCGCAGCCGCGCCGCCAACGCCTCCTCTGCGCTCGACATCATCGTGCAGCCGCTGGCCGACATCGCTTGGGACCCTCTGCTACCGCGCGGGGCTCTCCTCCAGGTGGACAGGAAGCTGCTGGACGCGACTGCCCTGGCAAACAAGACCAGGACCTCCCCCGTGTTCAGCGTCATCCGACAGCCAGCCAACGCTCGCTTCGTGAAGTACGGGAGCTCCGGGGCCGGTCAGTCCGTCGACACATTCAGCCAGCGTGACCTTGACGAGGGACGGGTTGCCTTGGAGATCCCAGACAGCGCAGCAGGCTCAGAGGACGGTGTAGCTCATGACCAAGTCCGCTTCCTGCTCAAGGCCCATGGGGTTCCCCCTGCAGAATGCGTGCTTAACTTCCAGACGGCTCCGTATAATGCCTCTGGGGTGTACCCGGCCACTCTGTTAAGGGTGCCCCCACAAACCCCGTGGGAGGGCAGCAATGACCTTCCTGGGGCAGGGTCCCCTCGCGCCACGCTAGCCAGCCCTCCCGGGGGCTGGCCTGTACAATACGGCACCACCACCCCGTCTCCCGGAGCGGACAGGGAACCCATCGTGTCCCGGCGCAATAATCTCTGGTCCATCCTCATTCCCATCCTGGTCATTCTCCTTCTGCTGCTCTTGGCAGGCCTCTTGGCGTACTACCTCATACGCAAGAACAAGACGGGGAAACACGATGTCCAGACCGCGGCGTCCAAGCCCAAGAACGGGGAGGTGGCGAGCACCGAGACCTTTCGGAAAACGGACCCGGCCAACAATATCCCCATGACCGACATGGACCCTAAAGACGCAGACCCCGAGTTGCTGCAGCACTGTCGGACAACATCCCCAGCCTTAAAAAAGAACCAGTACTGGGTGTGAAACACTAGGAGGCAGATCAGACCAGATCAGCTGTACTCAACACCTCCTTCTACGACCATTCTGCTTGGTATTAGAGTTGATTTCCCAGGCTGTCTTTTGTCCAACACTTATGTCTATCTCAGGCAATGAAACACTGAATACCTATCGGCAAGCGAAGAAGCAGTTTCTTATCTTAAAAGGTGGTAGTGATGTCTATTTATTGTTGTATCATTCCTATTTGTCAAAGGGCACAAGCCAAGCGAAGACATAAACATGCTTCATGTTTGCAAAACGTTTTATTTTGGTGTTCTCTGCCAACATATTCCAAATCGCAGGCCAATATTTTTAGTTTGTATCAGTTATTTTAAATGAACGATGAAAAGATTGTAGTTTTGGTCTATCAGAGTTGGATTGATGCATCTAGAACCCATAAAATGGACAAGGAGACACATGGTGTGTTTTCTGTTTTTTATAATAACATTGTCTGTTTTTGTCTACTATTGCTAAATTTAGTTTAGAGTATAACGTTTGAAACATATTTCTAAGACCAAGATATAACAGTAACTTGCACCCTAGCACAGTAGGGTGGAATACCAATATTTCCAGATACTTAAATAACATTTTACCTTCATAATACTATCCTGTTTCATATTATATTTTGTTTCTTCATACGTCCAAAGATAATTTTGACAGGAGCGATGCAGCATTCGACACAAAATGGTACAATGTGTAAATCACATGCAGTCAGTAGCGTTGAACTGTAACAAATATGCATAGGCTGACAGGCTTGTATGCATGAGGTAATGTGGAAATGGGAGGGTTCCATTTATCAAAACCTACATTTAGGTTTTTATGAAAGCAACTGAGACTGGTTGCTGTTGTAGGAGAGATTAATGGATAAAATGTTACACGGATTATCAGGTCATTTTCAGTTCATTTAAATGTACTTGTGATATATATTCCATTGATAAAATGTTATATCTTGAATTCAAGATTAATTATGTGTTGACTCTTGCTGTCTTTTGTCATTTAGAAACAAATTCATTTTAATAGATTTTGTCATAAATGTGGCTGTGCTGACAAAGTGGCAAATCATCACAATCCATAAGCTATCTGGGTGTAAAATAATGTTTTGTGAAAGCAGAAATTTTTAAAAGTTTAATTAAGTTAAGTGTTTTAAATGTGTTATGTTCTATTGGCTTAAGTAAATCTATTGCACAATAGTATTTTGTTGTAAATTTAATTAACATATATACGTATGCAATTATAGCTAATTCTTGTTTTAGTTATAGTGATAAATGATATCCTTCCTATATTCATCCTATACTTCAACTATTTTGTATTTGTTAAGAGCAGTTTTTCACAAACCTATTTAGGAGACAGCACAGAGCTCAGGAAATTACTTTCCATTGTACTGCCAATTAAATTCCCAATAATCTTTACAGTTGACTAAAAAGCCATAGCGTTTACTTAGCAATTTTGGAAAATTAAACAAAATAGATTTTTCAATATGTTTACTTACGTCTTATACATTTTGGGATGTACAATTGCTGTTGTGCAGGTGCTTGTGTGTATGCAGGAATTCCATGTTGTTTGACTCTCGTCTGCCTTTAAACGGTTGAACTTATTGCTCATTGAATCATTGTTATTGATATCCCTCATTACTCACCATGTATTGCTACTGTCTTGTGCCTGCTATCCCACACAGGGCCTTACTCATACTGATTTGTGTGTGGAATCTAAAGTGTAACCCGACAAGTGCCATACAGAATTAAGGTAATACATTTATGAATAGTCTTTCACAAATGAGAGATGGCCAAGATTCTTCTGGCACTAATGGAAATAAATGGTTCATGCAAAAATTGTTGCAGAGATGTTCTGTCATTGAATCCAATCTGTTCCTGTTTGTGTTTATTTACTACTGAATCATATTGTTTTCATACCTATATTTCAAACTAAAATGTCACTCCTATAAAGGATTGTAACATTCACGTCACACTCTGTATTCCCTTCCCAATTAAGGTTTCTTCCTTTTTTTTTTACCCACAAGGTTTTGATAGATGTTGCCCAGGGGAAGGAGCAACAGATATACCAGATATACCTGTATACCTACTTTATACATACATACTTATACTACATACTGTACATACAGTACATACTACTATACCTGTACATAGGCTAAACATAAATG
>JAODOY010056142.1:14726-40451 GCA_025399855.1 Forbesichthys papilliferus
AACCACGTAATAAAACATAGAGGGAGGGGCCTATTTGTTGTGTGTGTGTGTGTGTGTGTGTGTGTGTGTGTGTGTGTTGTGAAGCAAACAGTTTGGATTAAAGTGTTATAGATACAATAACATCTTACTAAATTGAACAACAATCTGTTTTGTGCGTTTTTGTGACAGTGCTTAAATATTACTTTTTTGTTTGTTTTTGGTTTGTTTTAACTTGTAGTCACACAAACCTGTTGAATTGCAACACCATTCTTCATGGTTTCATTGCCAAAATAACATTTTTCTATGACTGTAATTCATTAGATATGCAATTAATTTAAATACAATCACTGAGGGACATCAGAGATTACATTGAGAAGTGGTGTAAGAGGACGTCAACACATTGTGTGTGTTGGTTGAGGTAGAGGTACAGTCCTGGGCGGGCTGGGGTACAGGAGAGTAAAAGATGTGGTATGCAGGATCCGACTGGGAAGTTATTTTAGGGGGGAGCCTTCTGGAAATTCACTTTGAGCTGTCTGACTGTAGAACTTTAGTGCAGACACAAATACATGGACCTCAAACAATAGATTTAAAAGAGCTAGTCAGCTCAAGAACAATGTATTGTATTACATTATTTCTTCTTTACATTACAATAACCCCTCAAAGTATTTTACGTATAGCTTTTTGTCCAATCCTGTGTAACGAAACTACTTTTGTAAATACAAGATTGACAACAATGCAGATTAGCATTAAGAGCTTATTGATATTTGAACTTGATCGAAACAAAAACACCTCTCCCTTCAATGCCATATGGTGCTTCCTCAGAAGCTCTGCACCACATATTGTAAACACATTCCAAAGACTAAGATAATATTGTGTGATGCGGTCTGCACCACTTTGTTTGTTTTCCCATTTATAGAACCAGGGCTGTGTAGAAACACCAGATATTTTCTTTCTTTTCAGCACGCAGGCAGCTATGTGCCTATGAGTAGAGGGGCAGGTGGTGAATGGTGTGATGTTTTCTGTTGTTTTCTTCTGTTAATTTAACAAATTCCTGCTGAAGGTTGTGATGATGATGATGATGATGATGATGATGATGATGATGATGATGATGGTTTTAGTCTGTTTTCTAACTGCATCAAGCAAAAAATTCTTGCTGCAATTCTTGCTGCAATACAATTTGGCCCTCAAATAAAAAGTTGATATTAAGATTATATTCATTGAATTACACATACAGCATTGTGAGTGACAATGCTAATAGCCAATGAGCATCTACTGCCCCACTTCCTGATAGTACTGACCTGCTTACAGGGGCCTATGTCAGTTGATCAACAAAACTGACTTAGTGCTATGAACGGAAGAGGCTGAGACTGGGTTATGAATACAAAGAACAGAGAATGTCGTATTAAAACTAGGGGTGGCAAAGATCCAGTTTTTTCAGTCCCGATACCGGCACTTTGGGTATCGGCCGATGCCAAATACCCATCCGATTCCAGTGTTAAATTATGTTTTAAGTTATTAAGTTGCAAAGTAAATGACAGCCAATCTTTATTTTAGGACTTAGATGCATTTTAGAAAGCTGCTGCTGATAGTGTGGCCTGGGTAGGTTAAACATGGCTGATGCTTGACGGTAGACCTACTGTAAATTGATTTTTATTGGATTAGCCCTATGGATCGGTTACAACTGTCCAATTGTCACCGATACCGATCCAGCGGTTTAAGTCAGTATTGGACCAATATCCGATTTCAGTATTGTATCGGTGCCCCCCAATTAAAACACACAATAAGGGCTAATAATAGGCTATGATTTATTTTATTGCTAAGGGTACAATTAATCCACTAAATAAATGATTTACATAGAAAGGTTATTTGCTTCTACATTAATGTTTGATATATCAATCTGGTCCTAGTAACATATGGGAGAAAGCACTTTCAGAGTGACAGCAGCATACTTTCTAACAACACAGACGGAATCTTTTTCTTATATATTTCCTTGCTCTGCATTTCAGCTCTGACATTTGCACAGTAGTATGATTTGATCAGATATGCTACAGCCTTATATCATTGGAACACAACTCTCAACTCTTCTATCTTGCGAATCTTCTATCTTCCAAACCTCATTAATTCAGTTGGGACTGAATGAATTTTGACATTATTTTCATTTGCAGATTATGGAAGTCATTCAAGGCATAGAATGGAACCCATAACTCAAAATTGACCAAATATGGACTAAGTGAATTTTGGAAATTTACTACTCAATTATACACAAATTGTCACTGTTATTTCAATGTATGTTACACTTGACACTCAACAATTAGTATTACCAATAATGGAATGTAGTATTGGTATTGGTAATGAATCACAGCTGACATATGGATGGATGTGATATTGAAGAAAATATGTACATTTAATAAGAAAAACAGACAATGATAGAGATGACATTGATGACAGAGGTTATGTTTCACTAGCTGGAATGTTGTTTACAAGGGCAGTGTATCAGGAATGCAGACTGAGCCTGAGGAAATGGCTGTTGTTTCCAGAGGGAACCATATAGCTTGCCAGCTTTCCCATGGGACGGTTGACAGAGACGGACTTCAGATGTAATATCGGTTTGTTCCTGCAGGTGCGGATAAAATTACAAAGATGTGCGTTTCATCCAAAAGCACTGAAATTGAATTAAATGACTTAAACTATTCCACACAAAAGTATAATATCCCACATTATATGGTGACCTACTGTATAAGGCCTCTGCTGACAATAACTATCAATGGAGTTTAGCTGGAGGCCGGATCCTCAAGTTACACTACACAAGTACTTATTTTTATACCAGTCAAAGCCTGTCTTATAGCAGTTGTCTGTGTAGCTTATTCTTGCATTTTTCAAGCACAAGCTGTCATTTATACAGCCCACCATAGAGTGTGAATGTCCTCTTTCTTTAGATCTTTGGATTTAAGATCCAAGCAGCTCATATTCTAGAAAATGATCAGGGGAAATAGCATACATGCCCAGGCTTGCTGCAGTTTTAATCGTTCTAAAACGCTGACACAGCAGCAACTACAAACATGCACACACTATTCACTTTGAATTAAAAGTGTAATTAGCAAAGAATATTGTACAAAGATGTTTGACGATTGATGTACACATAAAATGAAGAGAACATTGCCAATAGCATTTTCTTTTTCTTTCCATTCTATCAATGGCACATCCCTACTAATAAACATCATGTTTGACATACAGTTAGATCCTATGTGGAAAATTAATAGTATATCTACACTTGAAACAGAAGCTCATATTCCAGAACCTTCTCAGGAGAGGAACTAGCATACCTGTCCAGGCTTGCTGTAGTTCTAAAACACTGACACAGCAGCAAGGATACAGACACATGCACGCGCGCGCACACACACACACACACACACACACACACACACACACACACTACCAATCAGACTAATATGAATATGTTATATGGTCCTTACAGTAAATGCACCTTAGGGGGATTTGAAGGAATTATTATACGTGTTTTTTTATTTATTTATTCATAAAATTCTTCTTTCTAACCCTTAGCATGAACATCTATGAATGTAAAAATTAAAAATTGGTGTTCATAATCAAAATCAGGTTCCTTGAAATAATCAGTCTTGCTTTGTTAATCGAAAAATTCTCAAAAACACAAAAAAACTGAAAAGAAATTGGCTTATGAGATTCTATGGAAAGTCCCAAGCTTCACTGGAACAGAGACCTGGCTTTTTAATTGTATCATGTGTTTTTTCTTTGTTGGTAATTTCATTGGCTTGACTGTAAAGCACGTTATGACTTCTTGTCTGTGAAAATGTGCTATGTAAATAAAATGTACTTACTTATCTATCTTCATCCACATTAGAGGTCAAAAACGATATAGGAAAAATGAACACCTGTCAATCACTTGGCAAAACTGTGTTGTGCTGCCCAAGCCCCGCCCCTTATAGTTGAGCATTTTTTGACTCTGAAAAAACCTTCCTCAACTGTCTGTTTTGCCGTAAAAGCTTTCTATGGCGTTTTGTCCTACCTAGTTACAGTAACTAGGTAGGACAAGTGAAAGGGGCGGGGCTTGCGAAAGGTCTGGGAAGTGTCTTTCTCAAGGAAACATGTTGAAAATGTTCCATCAGGAGTTCTACTCTCTTAATACTCTCTTAACACTCTATTATTACTATAGTTTATTAGTGCACACCCTAACACACAAAAGCGTGTGCATTTTTAACTCCGTATATGCACATTACTGTAAAGAGAATGTTGCTAACATCCATCCATTCATTTTCTTGTTTCTTATCCAGTAGAGTTGTGGTAGCTGACAAGTTACTTGTTTACAAATTACAAATTGTAAACAAATTACTTGTTAGCTAACAAGTAATTAATAACTAGAAAACATATTAGTAATTTCCCAGCAGAAAGCAATAATTATTAGCAATTAACAGTATTGGCTCTCCCAATGGTGCAATGCTAAGCTTTGTGTTAACATATAGAAAAACATCGTCCCGGACAGCTCCTATTGAGACAGGATTGATAACATCACAGGATGGACAGCAGTGATGACATCACAATGAGGTCCCATAGAGGTTTTATAAGCTTGTCAGGAGGCCATCTTCAGAAACTTCACCAGCAAGCCTCTGCTGGGACTTTCCAGAAGAATGTGGAAGTCTGGAGAGTCCAGCCCACTGGAATGTTCTCACTTGGAGCCAGGCAAAGCGGTGAAGGGCAGCCGCTTCGGGTGAGGAACGAACTGCATTCGGCATACGCACCACGTGTGTATGTGGAAAGATGGGGCTGCCGAGCCTTTTCATGGACACTCACTACTGGATTCAACCGAGGTCCCCTGGGACTGTGACCTGTTTCCGTGGAGATTCTTGAAAATGTTGTATCATTTCAAAGGTCTGTACTTTTTAAAAGTCTATTTTCATATTTTGTGTCATATGTGAATTTTCTTTGATGATGCTTTTCATGAAGTGTTATTTCACCACCAAAATAAAGTGTGGGTTATAACATTGTCCCCCATAGGCACATATCCCAGTGTATCTCATGTAGAACTGGATGATAAGAACATTCTACAAAGGGGTTCAAACACCCTATACAGCAACATAAAGTCAGACTGTACACACTGTACACCTCTTTAGGGTGGTTATCACCTTACTAACCAATAAGCTGCTCACAACCCACAGAATCCTATAGGGTCACCGTCTCAAAACCTACCCCTTGAGGGCCTGGCTTGTAAAAAGTTTCTGGAACCAGTCTGACATCAGACATCTGCACCCTTCCCATCCTGTCAATGTGTAGAGAGTTGGGAGGGAGGAGTGAAACGATTTCATGAAAGATACCAATACTGTGATAGGTACCATAGCCTCACACCCCCACGCATCACATCAGAGACATGGCTACAGCCGTGCTGCGTTACAGCTGTGAAAGGTAGTCTTTAAAGAGCCCAGGCATGCTAAATCTACATGTAAGCCACCTTGAGCACAATGTCAAGCCATCCTTAATACTTACTGTACCACAAGTCACGTTGGATAGAAGCATCTGCTAAATGACCCAATTGCAATTGTAATTGTATTGAAAGTATAATATCCCTGACTATTTAAAGAAAACATAGAAGGAACAGCAGATAAGGTTGCACTGAAGAATGCAATGTATTCTTTAAATTAATGCCTGGCAACATTCAGAGGTGGTAGAAGGTTTCCAAATAATGTGTAAGTGATATTCAACTTGCTTCATCAGGATAGTTTATGTAAATAAGTCATAATCTGTGCTGATTTAGTATGTATTGTGTATATCACCATCCATTATTTAGAACTATCCAGGAGCTTCTATTCTAGGAAGAGGGATACAATACAACAATATTAAAAATAAAAATAATACAATATTTGTGTGCTTTATGGGTGCTCTCACTTTTCAATACATTTTTGCGTTTTCACCAAGTATCCCATGCTCTGTGAGAGTCATTAAAAGTGAATGCTATTTGGATGTGACCTGGTTTGTTTCCAAGGGTGATGTAATTATTTATTCATTTAATGTATTTACTGTAATGGGAAGTGACACTATATAAGCCAATCAGACACAGCAATGGCAGAATCCTGTGTCCCTGTATGAATGTAAACCATGTAGTTTGTTCATATTGTTATCAACTTTTGTCCTCTGAGTCACAAAAGCATGTGCAAACATTTAATCTGACCAGAATGCAGCGAAGCATTATGGGGTTTTCACATTTGTGGTATTTCAAAAAGCCCCTAGTGATTTTTGAAATGTTTGGAACCCTTTCACTGATCCGCATAAAGTGGCTGGCTGAATTTACAATAAAGGTCTGAAGGTGTGCTTTTGGCCTGGCTGCAATGTTGACCCCTGTGTCCAGCAGGATGAGCATATGGGATTATCAGTAGAATCATGCTCTGCGTCGGGTTAACCATCTGTTGTATTTGCCACAGAATGTAGTGCCATGATCCTGCAACCAGTCTAGGTCAACTCCATGTCACCCTAGTCATAGCAAGATAATCATCCATGTCTGAACAACAGAGGGTCAGCCACAAATGTAACAAAAGACAATGGGGATGTTTTGCAAAAAGAAAATGAAAAACCTAAGACTTAGTAGTTATGTCAATGACCTGGCTGTGTGAAACATATTTAATGATGTGGTTCAGTGCTCTGACCTACCATTGTGTCATTAAGAGGAAGCAATGAGAAATATGTCACAGCACACTGTGTCCTTTTGAGATATCCTGTGCCTCGACTCAAGGAACAGCTTATAGACGCGAAACTGCTCCTTTTTCCTGTTTTCTTCAGTCACTCAGCTGGTCGATTTTTTTTATGGACATCTGCTGGTACTTTGGGCCATAACAGCTTTACCATGTGCCCCTTTAGGATAAAGAAGCTGAATGTACCACTCCTGGGGGGGGGTTAAGACCATTTAGGTGTGCTTCAGATTGTGCCCATGCGATATATATATAGTATACAGTAAATACTGTATTAAACTGTTTAATGTACAATACAATATATACAGTATATACTGTATATAAACAGTGTTTTCTGTCATTCTTGGTTATAATATTAGCAACACGTGACTGGAGTCATCGCAAGTAATGGGTTCCTTCTCTGGAAAAGTGTATATCTCATCCAAAATACAGCCGTGACAGATGGAAAAATCTTAAAAGGAGACAAAGTTGACTCACACCCACACACATACACACACACATACACACACATACACACACACACAGAAACAAACACACTTCTTAATTCCTACACTCTCACACGGAGGAAAAGTGCAGTGGTAACATTTCACTGGAAACAACTCAAGGCATGGAACTTTAAACTTTATTATAAAATCAACATTACATCTCAATGGTTCATTTTGAGCGGTGTATTCTAAGACTAAGAAGTGACTGGCACATTTCAACAAGATGACCTGACTGCTAGACTGTTCGAGGGACATCAAAACTTGGACGGCTTTAAAACTTCCTCCGTTTGAATAATAATAAGACTGAGGTTCTTATTTGCGGATGAGGTCACCTCTTCTGTGATCCTCTTGGTGCCCTGGGCTCTTTATCCTAAAATACTCAACCCTCTGGAATCTTCGTGTTAGTTTTGGCAGCTCCTTCAAGCTTGAAAAGAAAACGAGTTCAGTGGTCAAATCAAGCCTCTTCCAGTTGAGACGGCTGACAAAGGTTAATGCTTATCTCTCTCCCAAAAGTCATTCATGCTTTTGTATCATCTCGGCTGGACTACTGTAATTCCCTATGCTTGTGGTTAAAACATTCATCCCTAAATCGCCTTCAGCTGGTACAGAATGCAGCAGCTCACCTTTAAACTGGTAGAAAAATACGGGAACACATTTTTTCCACTGCCTTCATTCGTTGGCTTCCTGTACATTTCAGGATTGACTTTAATATTAGTTTGCTCGTTTTTAATGCTCTTAATGGATTGGCCTCTTTATATCTATCTGAACTCTTATATCGCCGTTATCCAGTCAGAGCACTGAGGTCATCTAAATGACTTCTGAATGTCCCAAAAGCCAGGCTAAAAAGAAGGCTATTCCAGAGGAGCGCCCATTCGCGGTGGGTGCTCGCCATCCTCTGGAATAGCCTACCATTGTATATTCTAGATGTGCAGTCTATATACATTTAAGTCGTTGTTGAAGACACACTTTTTTAATCTGGTTTTTAATTCTAGCGGAGTTGGCATCAAATGTCTGTGCTGCTATTCTATTTGTTTACTGTTATTTGTATTTCTTGTCAATTTCACCTGTACAATTTTCATGTATTACATATTTGATCTTGTCCAGCACTTTGGTCAACCATGGTCGTTTTAAATGTGCTATGTAAATAAAGTTGACTTTGACATTGACCTCATCAATTGCTTGGGCTGATCAATATCTGGACAGGTCTGAAACACAGATATTGGTTTGAAATGGAAACTTCATGGTCTTTACGCAAAGCTGGAAATAACACCAAGAACATATCATCGCAAGTCATCAAACAAATATCTCTTATTTGTATTCAACTTTATTGTCATTGCACGTCACAGGTACAAAGCAATAAAATGCAGATTCATCTAACCAGAAGTGCTTGAGCAGAAATGAATTACATAAGTAGTATACAAAGTGCAAGATATTGAAATGATGTACATGACAGTCTTTTGCTGGTTCGAACAGATAATGAACAGGCTATGCCTATGACTTATGTACAGTAGTACAAAGCAAATGATTTACAGTACACTGACTTTTTAATGTCAGAACCTGTTCCGCACAAAAAAGACAGAAGTATCAATAACCACTGTGCCAACGCATATTTACTAACGAGGAATAAGCTGTTAGCTACTCCAGTGAAAGGCTTGCTGAGTTGGAGCTTTGGGATGTTAAAGCAGGAC
This sequence comes from Forbesichthys papilliferus, assembly GCA_025399855.1. NCBI lineage: Eukaryota > Metazoa > Chordata > Actinopteri > Percopsiformes > Amblyopsidae > Forbesichthys > Forbesichthys papilliferus. The sequence continues at coordinate 23,589 of JAODOY010056142.1, forward strand.
ATGCACCAGGATATTTAAAGTTTATTGGACTTCATACTTCATACTGGATTTCATACTGGAATTATTACTAGTATGCTGCATAAATCACAAGGAAAACTCAATGTGAAAAACTTTAAATACTTCCTTTTTGCAGCTTGATGAATGCATAATAAGGTTGATTCAGTAGCTTGTGGCTATTTCTCTTTTCCTTATTTCTCTCTCCGTGGTATCTTCCCTTACTGTGGTGTTTCAGTCGAAGGAGCAGGGGTGTGATTGACAACTATAGGCCTGCCTGAGAGCAGGAGGATATATATCTTCAGGACTGCTGCTCTCTTACACTGACAAAAAAATAAAATAATAATAATAATAATAATGTTCGCAGTGATCAGAATCAATTTGTTCTTATTCGTCCTGGTCACTCTCTTCTGATTATAATGGTCTTATTTTCCTTTTGTTTTGCAGCAGACCTGCTAATTCAGTTCTCTTGGCTGTTGTGTTATGGCTGTTATATATCTGTAGATGTAACATTATCATAATACAAAGTTTCTGTGTGCACAATAAAGACACATGTCAGAGATCACCGCCATTTATTTTATTAAGACTTTCAGGTTACTTGTCTTTAAATGGCTTATGCTTGTTTCAATAAATGAAACAAAAGCGTACATCTGGGACTCCCCTCCACATTAATGTTAACAGGCATCTTTGGAATGCTGGGCCTTCATATTCTCATACAAATTTGTAGCAGGGTGCCATTATAAAACCATGATCAATAGGGCTGCCAATGGTTATGAAATAAGGTTATCAATAGAATTTAGAATTGCTTTACACATTGTTTGTTTCTTTGCCAAACGTCTGTCTCATTACACATCGTTTGTCTTGCAGAATATGTAAACTGGTAAAACATTCAGATTTAGCAAGCTAAGCCTTTATTATTGCCTTTATATAAATATCACATCTACATGTCTCTCAGTTCTACTTTCAGCGAGGTATTAAACCACCAGCCACCCAGCATCCAGGGTAGTTCAGCTGGTGTGGCGCTCAATATCTGTCAAATAAGTCTTATGGACCATAAGACTTATTTGACAGAAATTGAGCACCTGTGATTGGAATTTCATCACCACATGGGTCTTGTTCTCATTTAAGGTGGTCCATTGCGTGATAATGATTTGTTTAACATCATATGACAAATGGTTTTCAACAGTGATTTACAAAGTGCCACAAATCGTGGAGCTTGCAAAATTTGAATGGTGTACCAGGCTAGAGGATAGGCAAGATTCTTTGTGAATCGCTCCAACATTTATTTGAAAACCAAACAAAACTAGTCCATTCAAATTTGCAGTAAATTGGGTAAACAATAAAACATGATAGAGAATATTTATCTTTGGTATTAGACTGTAAAAATGGACAGCACTGAAAATGTTCATGTACATATCTTAACTATGAATTTCCCCCATCAATATATAATTTCTGCTACAATACAGACAGATGCATAATTGGACTGGACATTCTAAACCTAGGATATTGACATATCTGACATATCTGATTGACACGTCAAAATTGAAAGTGTGACTACATTTACCTCAGTACATCTTAATAATAGTAATAATGTTTTGGCTGCTACCAACACTGAAAAGAACTTTGTCAAAAGTGGAGGACAAGTACAATGTCAAAAACATTTGCAAAAGTTATTTCTCTCTTACTTGAAAGGAAAACACATTACATTGTTAGTGCACAAAATACAATATCTAATGAGGTATTGTTTTCTTTGCAAGAATAAACATCTGAGGTTGCCAGTGCTAAAGATTTTCTTATCCAACATGGAACTTGTTTAACAGAATAAGCAATGTTACTGGGACAGATATTATTTGGTAATAAACCATTACTCAGACAGAAAGCACAGCGGCACAACACCACAAATCCACATTAGGGCAGCACAATTCATGTTCATATATCACAGTTTCCAGTTCACTACTTAATAATTACCATTGTGCTACCATCAAGATATCACCTTCCCTACACTGGAGTTTAAAGATAGAATGTCCAAAACATTGCCAATATGATAGCATGGTGTTGAAGAGTGTGATGTATATTCATTAAACAATGTATCACAACAAATAACATAATTCCTTTTAATGTGCAGCCGTACTATATTAGATGAGATAGGAAAAATCATGCTTATAAAACTCACTTGACACAAATGATGATGACAATGTAGTGTTTTCATGAACAAAAAACAGAAAATCTTCAAATGAAAATGATCTGGTTACAGAAATTGACATAATCAGACCCAATTATCATATTGGCCCAAATCCTGCAAAACCTTTATCCTAGTACGGGCGACTATTTCATATTGTTTGGGTATATTATGGTCTCTGATGTAAATGTGTAGTCTGTGATGTACACCACATATTTGGGGATTGCTCAGCACATTAGGTGACACATTTCACTCTCCTTTTTCTCATTCTCTCACACATACTTGCTCTCAAAGATACAGCAAACACTCTATGGCCCACTAGTATTTAAAAACCTGTGCAATTTTTTTCAAAACACAACCAATTCCCACCATGCCCCAACAGCAACAGAACACATGACAGACTATACAGACAGACAATAAAAATAATTGTTCAGCTCCTCTAAGGCACTTACACAATTAAAATGACACTGCTGATGTTTCTAACATTGTCTGGTGCCAACTCAAGACAGGCACAGCAGTGGCTTGTTCTGAGATAAGACCCTAGAGAAAAGACATCATTAAATAAGTTATGCAGCCAAACACCTGAGGAAAGATCAGGGAAGGAGATTTTGTTTTTATCATAAATATTGAAGCTTGCTCATTTTCAGTTGAAGACTGTAAATTTCATTCATTGCAATGTGCTTACGTCAGTTATTTATGATGGAATTTGTATACTTTTTGGTCCTATTTATGTAAGAAACTAATAAAATCTTAGTAATACCAAAGTGCATGATGTTAAAGAATAGGTTATTATTTTCAGATATAGACCTGTTTCAAAGTTTTAATGTGTCACTACTGAACTAGTCATTTGAAACTGATCTTTTAGGATTAATTTGCTACAAACACCTTCAATATATTGTCATGTTAATGCGTACTAATATGTTGTGACATTAAGAAAGCATTGTGTGCTTTTGTTTCAACATAAAGTACAGTAGGTTTTTTCAAAACAAGTCTAACTTAAACAAGTCTAACTAAAATAAATGACAACACCTTAAAATGGCTTCCAGAAGTCTCATCTAACTCTTTAAACGCAGACAGAAATATGTTATAAGCAAGAGCAAACTCGTTGTTTTCCTCTTATTTGTTTGTTCCTTTTTGGCATCGCAGACCAGGCGGCCATTTTGGGTCTTTACATGGTGTCGTACATGCGCAGGGTGCGCTCCAACTGCTGGACAATCCGCTGGTAAAAGGCTATTTGCTCCTTGAGGTACGCCTGCATCATGTCTTTAAAGTCCACCTCTCGCCGCTGGTGGAAGTGGCCCATCTCTGCCTGGAGGGCAAAGCCCACGGTCCGACAGCGTTTCCGGATGCCGTCAGCCTCGTCCTGATCCATCTTCCCCTCATCACTCATCCTCTGGCTCTCCTTCACCTTGGCAAAGGCACCTTGAAGCAGAAGGGCAAAGGTCAAGTTGGTAAAAGTGTTGGGGTAGTGCTAGTCCAGGCTGGTTCATACTGGTTAGTAGTGCTGGTCTAGCTGGTATACCAGCACACCAGCAAACCAGCATTCCATGACCAGCAATGCTGGATTTTTTAGCAGGGAAAACAAAAGAAATGTATATAATAATAATAACAATAACTTGCTACATGTGGTTAAATAACTATTCTTGTGCTTTTTATAGATTAGGTTACATTTTGACTGTCAAAAGGCCCATAACCTACAACCTTACTGCCTTTGCAAATAGTTATAGCATACTAATTATTTAATAGGAAAGGTTGAACTGAGGCTGAAAGTTTAATATTCCCGTCGGTGTGTGTGTTGTGTGGCTAGGCACCATTTAAAATGGTATTAATTATTTGCATGTACTGTATGAATCCAGAATGTTGTTTTCACTTCCACACACACACACTCACTCTAGCAGTGGTATAGGACTAGTTACGTCATGATGTGTTATTTATTCTAGATATGGTCTTATTGTGTGTCTGTCATGTTCAGTAAAGCTTTCCACAGAAACCGTGTCAGATGTGTTTTGTTGTTTTTTCTCTCAAGGTACTCTACACATAAACATTACTTGAGGAGAGCAAATTGTAACCACATTCACCCAGATTGCCATGACATCACTTTCCAAGTGACGGAGCATTAAGAAAAAGCTTTGCGGCATGTCGCCCTACTACATTCACAAGCTAGTGAGCCAGTCTAGGATCACAAACCAAAGGAAAACCTATCACAGCCGCGCTGACAAGATAAGTACTTGGACACTTACACGTGTCTTGAAAATGCTACGATGCCGTAAAGCATGCTTTTACAGTACGGCTGCCACAGTGAAACGATTCTGTTCTAACCGTGTCTGTGATTTCCTATTCCTGGCACAAGTATGGGAAAGCATGAACAGCACTTTAGGCCAGTTCAAATGAAGACGCATGGGGGCTTATGGTCTGGTCTGCGGCTCTGACCTACATTCATGTGTTCTGTTTAACACATGAGAGGAGAATGTGCTCCGCAATGGGAGACAAAGTGGGGGTTTACGGGACATCCATCGGGGGCATTTGGAGAGTTGAATCAACAGATCATCAGAACAAACGTATCATTGATTTCCACGTCTCATCTCAAACAAAGATTTATATTCAATGACGTTTACGTGCATAGTTATTTCATGCAGTTGGCAAATGCATGATGGTACACAACACGCACGAAAAAAATAAACTTGGAAAGCCACCAGATTTGTTTATCCTGCCAAACCAGACGCCACTCCTTTGTGGCAGCGAGTTTCACGACCGCGGTCGTGCGTACAGCTGAACCGTTCTAGACATGACAGCTTCATCGGCCATGAACTGGCCGCTGTTGCTGCACCGCTCCACGGGGAGAGAGGGGAGGATATACATGAACACACGACGGGTGTGATTAGTCCACATGTACAGTATGCGTCTGTGAGACGTGAGAAAGACAGAGAGACATTAAGGACAGAGAGAGAGAGAGAGAGAGAGAGAGCGAGAGAGAGAGAGAGAGAGAGAGGAAAACATGTTGAGTTTTGATTTACTAGAACCACAATCCTCTTGGCAGACAGAACTATAGCATCTGATAGATGCCCTCCTACTCCCACGTTCCTCTCAGGGTCACTACAGGATACAGACAGGAAGTCCTATCTTCAGTGTGTATTTGCTTACTGTAGATAAACTGTTAGTAAATTGGTGTGCGCGTGATTGTGGGTGCCGCCGTAACGGTGACATATCCGTGATAAATTCACTGTTTGGTCCAAATCGTAACACAGCATCCGCACAAAAGCCAATTTTAGGTAGAAGTCCTCGCAGGACTGGAGCTATGGCTGTGAGGCATAGCTATTTGATCCCTACTGCTAAATTATGTTTTTACCATACCAAAGCAGGCCGCTCTGGAAAGGAAGAATCTGAATCAAACCATATTCTCAAAATGTCATCTGGTTTTATTTGCACTCACTGATAAGACAAAGGGCTTGTTTAGGTTGGTTTTTCATTAGAATCAAAATCTGGCTCACACTATAATGTAGAACAGCAATATTTTCTGTGACTTAATTTCTTAGACTCCTCCTCAAATAAAGGCACTGACAAGTTGACACCTCAATAGAATTCAATTCAGATTACAGGCCTGTTAAACCCACTGCAAAAAAGCAAAACTAGTCAATATTGTTTTCATTACAAAGTAATCGAAAAAGTTTTCTATTAAGAGCAAATGCGCTTTAATACATTAGAAGAGAGTCCCAAATCACAGCTAGGGGACATTTGTTTGTCTAAAGATGGCGAAGTATGTGGTGAGATTATTTTATTTATTAATTTTACTCCCATTTTGTCACACAACCTATTAGATGACAAGGAGTACATTACATCTTAATGGAGAGAAGACCAGAAAAGAGATGCTGAGGTGAATGACCTTGAAAATCTGCCAGTGTTTAATAAAGATCTGCTGACTAAGCTACTATAGTGTTTACTTCAGTCAATAGCTTGCAGAGATAACACGAAGACAAGGGTTTAGTATAGAATGCTGGAATGTGCTTTAAGCAAATCTTAGTCTCTTCGGGGTTAATTCATTCTGTTGAAAGGACTTAATTCTCTTGATTACTCCAATGAAAAAGAATGTTCAAAACAGAACCTCCCTTTATTGCCTCCATGGGGAATTGGTTACCAGAACCACTTTACTGCCCCCATGCCTCGTTCACAGTCAAACTCAACACGACGTTGTTTTTCTCTGCCGGTGAAAAATATAAACTCTGAGTGTACTAATCCGCACCATGCAAACAAGTGCGTTACTCACTCCCAAGTAAGAGATGGACCTTCCACAGAGTGTCTGCTTTAAAGTTCAACTGGTCGTAATTGAACCCACATGGCAAGATGTTTGACAGATGATGTACAGTGTAGTGATCTGAGCTGATGCTGTACATTGCTTCCATTTACTCTATTGTGGAAATGTCAGCACCATGTTGCAATGTTGTAGCCTACTTGCTTATTGGTGGGGAGGTGGATTCTCACAGACAAAGAGTTGAAATTCAAAGTGATTAATGGGGGTGTATGTGTTTAAATTAACATAATGTAACTTTTTATGTTTTTAAGTGACTGCTGTATTATTGGTATACTGGTATGAAGATGTGGGCCTGCTAGAGTTTCATATCGTACTATGTCTATGCCTTAGTTGACACACTTCTATTCTGTTTGTGTTACAGCCCTTTTGGTGGATAGACACTTTTCAGATAGGAAAAAAAATAAGCAATTTTTTGGAGACATCTGTAACGTCCTTCAGCGTGAATAGTGCACCGTGCTGGAAGGAATGCAGGACTAATGTGGATAGACCAGCATGTGAAAAATGGGGCTGAGTCAAATCAGGGTATTTTATGGAGAGGGTCTTCATTCTCTATAGTCCCCACCATCGACAACGGGAGAACATTGTCCTTAAAAGCAGCACATAGCTGTGAAATGCAGGTTTTATCTGCCTACAATATGACCTGTTGGTCAATATTATTTCTATTAACCCTCGCACTGTCCTAAGGCATTTCAGCAGACTAGCAGCAGAGAGAGCAAACCGCGGAATGTCATATATCCGTGTTGTGGTTGCTGCCCTCTACTGGCAAGTGCACCGGGTCATTTTGACCCATAGGACAGCGCGAGGGTTAAGAAAAGACTGGTGATTAATCTCAGATACTTGATGTCTAATGCCAGTTCACAATATTTCTCTCACTCACATACACACACACACACACACACACACACACATACACACACTTGTTAAGCCTTCAAAAACAAATGCTTTAACGGAACAAGAGGGCTTTTAAAATACCATAGGTGACATCTTTTGCAGACAGATTACTTTACTCAAACTGATATAGGCTCCATGTGGTTAGGTAATGTGCTGCCCTATCAGAGGCAACAAACCTCTTAACTAGATTGATGTCTAACCAGCATGCCAGAAATATCCCAGGGAAACTAGCTACCCTTTAGTCTTCACTGCAGGCAGCAATTTAACTCATTCAATTTGATCAAATCATTTATATTTATAGCATTAAGCAGATGCTATTATCCAAAGCGACGTACATTTGTCTGTAGTTGAGCAAGCCATACATCAGTTATCGTAAGAAAACAAGACTCTGTTAGGATACTTATAACAGCCATGTCATCACAGCTAATTATTTAACTACACATATTACAACATAAAATGATTGCGATTTCACATTATTGAATTCCCAGAAATAATTTCCAGAAGCCTAATTTACCAACAAAGTGTTTTATAATATACTGTGCTGGTCTAAGAGGAGACCATAAAGGCAAAGTAGTGAGGAAAAGTAAAAGAAGAAAGAAATAGACGATAAAGGTTAGAGCACTTCTGTTAGTGTTCGGGGTAGAGAGGTCAGTGGCACAAAGGTGGATTCTGAAAAGGTAGGTTTTAAGTCTGTGCCCTCGTAGCAATGACAGCCAAAGTGGTCAATGAGGCATGGCACCTGACCATAGTTGGGAGGTAGGGCGGTTTAGTTCTCTTGGCTGACTTGTAGGCCAATGCCAATGTCTTGGTAATTAAACAACTTAATATCCCGTTTAAAGGTATGGTCAGTCATTCTTGCTAACTTCGAGCTCAAATCAAAATCTCTCCGCGGTCCTCTGCAGCGCAAAGCGTGGTGCTACGTCTTTGCATATACGAGCGGTGTTTGCCACTTTGTTTATGTTCCTATTTACGGAGCCAGGGCTGTGTAGAAGTCACATTCTTATTTCAACACGCACAGAGAACGGTAAGATAGCAAAATGTGAGGAGATACAGCATTTGTTGAATTTGACTAAAAGTGTATTAGCTTACAATAAGCTTGCAATAACTGACTTTACCTTTAATAGGAATGTATTTCAATTTAGAAAACAAATACCTTACACACTGTCCACTGAATTTAAGACTTTCATATATTTACAAAGGCTAAATACAACATACTCATGTATATTCAGAGGATGCTGGTGCTATCTGCTGATTCCAGAACACGTTCAGACCAAAATGCTTTACTCTCAGATATCCTCTTGCATAAGGGAACATGAGATTAGTCTGATATCAACACCAGGGTGCGGGTTAGTTGCACTCCATTGTTTTCCTTTATGTAGCAGGGCTGGACTTATTTGATGTTACTGTATTTGTTGTCATGACAACACCTCATTAATTTGCATTGGATTTGAATTATGAATACCCTGCAAATGAGTAGCTTTATATAATACTTATAATACTATTATTGTACTATACCTAAATACTAAGTATTTAATTTAGATGCTTTTTACTTTTATTTTATGATATATTTCAAATCAGTACTTGATAAATATGTTTTTCAAAATGTTAATATCAACCAGGGGAAAACCGCAACAAACAATCGATTGTAAGTAACATAGGCCAAATAGTGGCCTAATTTCCCTAAGAACAAATCTCTAGAGATGGAAATGTAATATTTAATTCAGTCCTCAGCATAATTCAAACATTAAGGTTTAACTATTTTTTTTATTTAGAAACCCAGCTCTGTTCTGGTTTGAGTCTAAGCCTTTGGTCTAAGACAACTGTAGATTTACTATGTTATTGTAACCAAGCAGCTCTCCAGACAGACAGTTCTTCTGATATTGACATCCTTTATGGGCCCAGAAGATGAAAAATGGAAGCAGACATAATTTTGTAGCTTGGACAACAACAGACACTAAACTATAAAGATATAGTCTCCGTTTTTAAATGTTTGGTTTGTAACAGTTCAAAAGGCTATGCCTGTTGAAGCCTTAGATTAGTCATACAGCAATATGCCTCCTTGTTGCTAATGTCAATAATTATTACACTATACCGCCAATATGTGATGCATGCTTAAACATCACAGCGCTTCTCCCACGCCGTCACGCAACAGTGTAGCCAATAATGATTTATCATAAAAATGTACTGAATTACTCTTAGTTCTTGTGTCGTTTGTTATTATGCATGAGAACAAATGCTAACAGGGCACAGTGACACTGACTGACTGTACATTCAGGCAGCCAGATACATAGAAATTCAAATTCAAATCAATAAGTGCCGTGCGACACTGAGAGATAGTGAGCAAAAAAGAAACTGGCGACTAAGCGCCCAGCGTCACGACGACAAGGAAAGTTGACGTAAATACTGCTTTATTCACATTTTCAGTGTAGTGTCAAGAAGACGATGACAGACTGGTCTTCATCTGACAACACTACTCCTTGGAGATCGAAAAAGGAGTTGAAACTAATTGTACACCTTGGTGGTCAAAAATGGAGGAGAACATTAACAGGTACCTCACAACTGTTGGGTGTGAACATAATTATCCAACTGAAGACATGGGTGCAGGATAATGGCTATAGATAAAAAGTTAGTATGCTTGATTGGTTGTGTACAAAATATAAAAGATGTCAGGATACTGCTGAGAAAACATCTACTTCCCACTCCTAATCACTCCGCAGTATTTTATGTCAACAGCACTGCAACTAAAGACACCAAGGGAATACACTGGGTCAGGTGAAATCTTCTCCTGAAGACCTCTGTGAAGGGAAGGGATGGTCTTGAAAAGTGAGCTGGGCAAATAATGATCTTGGTTGAACATGTTCTGAATGTTGCCACAGCTGTATCAACTTCTGCAGAGTAATCACATCAAGGGAGAAAACTCTGGGCTGACAAGAGTGATTTAACAAATGCTACTATCTGCAGTATGTGAATATAGAAGAGCTTTCCAAATAGAGTATTTGTTGTTTCCTGGTCGAGGAATGGTGAAGGGCGTTGTGAAACATTTGATTAACAAATTAAGTCAATGCCAAAGTGCCAGAGGGAAACACAGCTAAATATATATCCAATAACAGCATAACTGTGCTTGCTATATTAGCATAACTGTGCTCTCAGCATTAGTAGTACCAATAATAGTAATTAATGTAGGCTTGCTTAGCCTCCAATCAATAAGTAATATATAATAAAACAGTCAGGCAAAGGTGACTATGTATTTGCTGTCAGTGAGGTCACACTCTGATAATGTGGACCAGCTGGCCTATTTGATTGTGATAACATTTACCAACACCCTTATTTTCAGCCAGTAGCAGGTCTTTCAACCCTTTCTGAGATATCTCATAGCACCTGATATGGGTCATTGTTTGAGAGCAAATGTGCAGGCAGACTCACTGCATTGTTGAAAGGTACTAATACAATCAGGTGACTGATAACAAAATCCACTTTCAGTGTCACAGAATGTCATCAGGATGTATTCTGAAATGACATGAATTGTGTGTATGAACTATAGGTAACCAACCCATGAAATATAAATACATTTTTATGTTTAACTTTGAAAGAACAACACAATAGAGGAGGAGAAGTTAACCTTTCATTTTACCAGCCATTGTCATTCATGTCAAAAATGTATCAGGAAGTGGAATATTCAGTTTATTATGTGGAGAGATGCGTCCATCGGCTGTTTGGCTTAGTTGTGTTTGATTTAGACAGAAAAGTCAAATGTGGCTGAGGAAGCTCATGACATAATAGAGATTGAAGAGGAAACATTAGAGCCAAAAAGAATGCCTGCTCGGCAGCTTGGGAAATACTGTTGTACGAGTCCAACATGAATTTTCCCATAACCTTTGTGTTATTATTTTATGTTTAAAAATATTGACATTAATATCGACATTGCAATTTTCCTAATCAAAATTGCAACATCACATTTTATCAATATTGTGTACCCCTACTATGGATGTCAATAGCCCACGGTGTCAAATAATGATAATGAAAACAATTAAAAACACAAAACATGGGCTGTACAAAATAAGAGACAACACGGAACAACCAGTTATTGTCATGCGCTCACTGTATCAACCCCCTTACTCATTCATTTAGACAAACAGCCCCATTAGCCACTCCCTGTCGCTTGGCTCTATGCTTGTAAATTATTCTCACATGCTTGTCTCGCTTTCTTTATTGTCTCATCAAATTCCCCCTTAATCTTTGATGAGGCAGGTATGCTGAAGTTACTGAATATACCCAGCCTTAAGGTACAGGGTATTGAGGAAGCATTTGTGTTATCATACAGTAAATACAGTTATAGGGATATAGTATAATTTTACAGGCAGGTAAGTTGGTTAAAGGAAATGTACCGTATTATGCTTCAGCTACTCCCTTCCTAAATGCTAGTGGCAATAGCTTTAAACTACACCCTAGAGGAGAATGTCAGATGCCACAAAGATTAAATAGCCAAGAACTACATTAGTCTGTAATGAAAATTACACTGTAGTGTAGCGCAGCATGTTCCCTTGTTTGAAAGCACATATTGTGTAATACAGGCCTATTGTTCTGTAAACACTAAATTACTTGTAGTCTTAAAAAAGAAACTCAGTATCGCAGAATGAACATAAATTAAGGCATTTTCTCAATTATTTAAATTCAGTCCTCCATTTCTTTTGGTTGCCGGGTCAACAATGTGTAGCGCGGCCTATGATACCATTTTAAAAAGTAAACTTTGTAATGGTGTAGCCGCTAATCCATTAAAATAATGGACAGATTCATGTATTTATAGACAGGTTTTAGTTATGTTTATGTATTTTTTTCTCACATTTGGGCTCAAATAATTTGGAGGATCCCCTGCAGTACCTCTGAGGAGCCCCCCTATAGGGCTCACAGACCCCATAGACCTCTGCAGCAGGGTATGTTTACAGTAAGTACATGTGCATGTGTGTGTGTGTGTTTGTAGAGATGTGGATGTAGAAGATTCCTCAGGTGTATGGGAAATACATTGACTTAAAAACCATGTAGGGGAAATACAACACGAATTGTCAATATGTTTTTACACAAATCATAAGGATTTTAAAATACTGTCCATTTCGACGTTTTAATGTTTCCCACACAGCTTATGAGAAGAATAAGATTGGGTAGTGAAAGAATAATATCTTCTGTAATGTCCCTGGCATACCTGATGAACACGGCAGCCCAGACATTATTAACTACACCACCATTACATCCATTATGAATCGTTGTTTATGCAAGTACTCATTCACATATTGATGTAAAAAAAGACCACCCACACACACACACAGTTAACAAGTCATGGGAATGCATATTACCTTTCTGTAGATGAATAATGTCGGGGAAGTTGGCGAGCAGGCCCTGGTAAAGTGAAAGCTTGTCCAGCATGTGGAAGAGGTCATTCTTAGGTTGCTCTGCGAACATCTCACCAATGTTCTCATAAGTACGACCTGTGTGGGAGATGGCGCTGTTGAGGGCATCAGAGCCGTGAGGAGGGTCCAGCGTGAATGCCTGGCTGATCGATTGGAACGAATTTCCCAACCGCTGGAACTCCTTCCTGAACCCTCCGAGGTGCTTACGCACCAGCTCCGACGCGACGTGCGTGAGCTGCATGACGCTGTCGTCCATCTTCTTAGCGAAGGACTTGAAGGAGTCGATACGCTCCTCGACATCCTGGAGGTCCTGATGCTCGCTAGGAATCTGGAAGGTCAGCATAAAATGAGCGCCCACCATCTCATCCTTCTCTGCGCGCCTCTTGCCCAGCTTCCACTGCTTGTCATCGGCACACATGAGGAAGTGCTCAAAGCCCTCGTACTGGGAGAGGATCGGGTGACTTGTCATGTGGTTCATCCACAGGACAAGTCGCCGTTTGCGCTTTTCAATAAAGTCCTCCTCGAAGCGTCCCGTGGCCTGCTTCTCGGGCAAGTGGGGTACCGATATCACAGTGAACTTGTGCAGCAGGCGGTTGTACAGCCAGTCAAAATGCTTGTAGCGTCTGTAGACAGGTCGCCCCGTGTGGCTCGGCGTGACCCGGTACGAAATGTACGTTTTGATGCCCTTGAACTTAGTTTGTTTAGTGGGGTCTTCAATGGAGCACGAGAAAGGCTGAGGACTCTCCTTCCACTGTGGCCCTTTGGGACCCATTTCAATTGTGTATGATTCGGCTATTTTAGCCATCATTGGTACATCACCAAGCACAAACGCCTCTACGCCAGAGCGCACAAAGCTGGAGAATCGGTTCAAGTTCCTTCCAACCATGCTGCCTTTCCGTGAGCTGGAAATGCTGTCCTGCCGCTCTATGTAGGGTTTGGCCCGGTAGTGCACATTGGGGTTATTGGAATGTGGGCTTTGGCGGACATGACCATTGGCCCCACTGCTTCTTCTGTGGTCATCCTCCACCACAGTGGAACTGTCATCCCAATCGTCCCAGTCGTCATCGTCGTCGTCAAAGTAGCCCTGCTGCATGTCATATGGAGTGTTTGGTGTCGGTGGGAAATAAGAGGAGTCATTCCCTAGCGAACCTGCCGGGCTAATAGAACAGTCAGTCAAGTTGGAGTTGGAGCGGGGCCGAATTATCTCCACATAGGAGGCAGGGAAGAGACCCCTTTCTCCCCGGCTGTTCTCACCCTGGAACCAGCCATCCACTGATTTATCGTCAAAGATGACCAGTTCCTCGTTCTCCTGTATGCTGATTTCTTCTTTGTTTTCACTTTGAAAGGTGTAGATGGCTTTGGCTTTTACTGACATCTTGACACTCCAATGCTTATACAAAATCAGAAGTATGAAATGCACATTGATCCCAGCCTAATGTACTACTGCATTTAGCGCTGGAACAGCAGATTGTAACCCCCCATTATATTTAAACCCGTCTAACAGCATTGGGAACATCTGTGAACATGAACTTGTTGTTGTTTAGTTGACACAGGAGACTCAAAACACTGATATTAATAATAATAATAATAATAATAATAATAATAATAATAATAATAAAATCAAACAATAAGCTAATGTTCTAAAACTGCAACAGTGTCAACCACAGCTGATAAGGGCATACCCTATATCGGGTAACTTAAAAATAACTGCATGAAGGCTTTAAATATGGCATAGTGCGCGTCTTTGTAATAGAATGGTTTTATATCTACGTGCAATACAAACACAGGCTTATAGGCGTTTTACAAAAATGCTAAGCAAGTTACGCCAACACTAATCCTTGGAACTTGTATTGAAACACTGTTTTGTTCCGTCGTCAGACACTTGTTAAACATCCCGTAGCCCAGAGAGGATCCTTGATTAAATATGTCCAAGAAAAAGTAGTTCGTTTGGTAGGAACACGAAGGGATGAGTAATTGTATCCCTGTGCATTCTGAGACCTCTCTACCTTCCAGATAAACTTGCCGTGTTTTCTTTGTAAACAGGTTCTTGCGCATCTTCACTCGATCGTTGAGGTGAAAAGCATATCCGGCAAACAAGCAACTAAGCATCAGCACGCATCACAGGTCTATATCATTGCTAAAGTTTTGATCCTGTGCGCTCTGCACGAAAGAAACTATTTCCATGACGTTAGGGTTGGACAATTGAGACATTTTTTTTCATCTTGCCTTTTCATTCTTTTGAAACAAACTGGCTCAACACTGCCCCCATAAGAACAAAACCAATGGGCACTGGGCAGCTAGCTTACAGTATATGTAGGGTAGTTTGAGAACTATGGTATATTTAAACTAACGCTTATGTTATTGTCAAAGTTCGATCCCAAAAACATATTTTAACAGTATGCAAACTAAAGTGTTTATTACCTACCCTTCATAACTGGCAATACATTTTCTGGCCACTTATGCTGCGTTCGAGCATATGACGTAAATCGGAATTTAGTACTTCCACAACTTAAAATACGCCCCCGGCCCTCAACTCGAAATTCCATGTGGGAATTTCGGGTGAGGGGTACTTGGATATATCTTGGCTACTCGAGGTTACGACTTGATATAGCAATGGCAATATGTCTACGCATACAGTGAAATATATACAATCATGTTTTAAAACGGTTTCCTTTTAAAACACATTGAAATGCAACTATAGACACAAATTAATACACATTTACATAAGATATGTTTAATGTTATTAGTGGTTTTAACGTCAACAGTTAACATGGATATGGAACAACGCGGGCTTGATGTCAATAGTTCGAGAAGCTGTAACAAGTGAAGCAGATAACTTCACAATAACTAACGCACGTAAACGCAATGCTTTTCCTACTTCCCACCTTCGACGTCGAACGCAGCACAAAAGTAACCAATGGTGGGCAAGATGACAACGTGACGATTCAGCAGTAGCTTCCTGCTCTGAGCTTCATCCAGGTATTTCTTCTACTTGTAATATTTTGTGAATGTTCTGAATTTGTCGCAGAGTTAATAACTCTGCTATTGTGCCTATGAAGATGCATTTTTAAAGAGTAACCAAACGTGCATGAATTGTGGAGTTACTCGCATTGCCGATGGTGGCTACTGCCTTCTAATTTAGCACAATGCTAACCATGCTTCCGAGCCACTCCAGCATACAGTATATTGGACGCATCTAACATCATAGCATGACATCACTTGTACACAACCCGACTGTGTTTTTTGTTTTGTTTTAATTGCAAAAACAGATTCCTCAAATTATTTAAACCAACGACTGATAGTTGTTTTACGTGGTAAAACAAAGCATAACCCCAAATTCAGTGTGATAGTGGTGTTGCAGCTATGCTTATTTTTATTTAAAGTATAAATAAACATAATTGCTAGAGAAATAAAGAAACATGCTCACGGTACGGCGTGATTTTGGTTACACATGTCCATAAAACATGCGCAATCCAGGAAGTATACATGGTGACAGTACTTTGTTTACTGTTCACTCTTACAATCCAGTCCCCTGTCCTCTGTAGAGTCAATGTAAAGCCTCGTGGCACATGGGCATTTCATGCAATTACCTGTGTCTAATGTGGCATAATCTGCAATGTGACTTTTTGCACACCATATAATATGATTAAAATCATCAAAGCAGCAGCATACTAAATCTGTTGGTGTTTTATATTGATATCCTAGTATGTATGTATGTATGTATGTATGTATGCATGTATGTTTATTATTGTATATTTCGAATGTATTGAATGTTTAACAAGTGTTTCTTGTAGTGCCCCCATGGATGACCTCACCCAAGCCCTCTCTGCAAGCTTTGCTGTGTCCAAGGAGCCCAACAGCACGGCCTGTGCCCACCCTCGACTAGCTCAGTACAAGAGCAAGTACAGTGTCTTGGAGCAAAGTGAACGACGCAGACGATTCTTAGAACTACAGAAAACGTTAGTTTATTCTTTATTGATTTTTAAAAAATATATATTTTCGATGTGAAGTAAAGTCTAAAGTCAGGTTGAAATTTTCACCCTTTAATTTAAGGTCAGCATTATGCTGACTACAGTGGATATACAACCCCT
>JAODOY010056143.1:0-17958 GCA_025399855.1 Forbesichthys papilliferus
ATTACTAAGCGCGTTCGCAGCTCATTGCTGCCTCTCATAGTCCATTGACGGCACTATTTTTTCAGATCGGAGCATAGCTATAGGTATGTTTTTCCGAGTCGACGGTACATTTAGCAAATCGACGTATTTAGTAGTTGGTGACGTCGGTTACGTCGACTAATCGTCCCAGCACTAGTGTGTGCGTATGCATGTCTGTGTGTGTGTATATGTGTGTGTGTGTGTGTATATATATATGTATGTATAGTATGTATGTATGTGTGTATATATGTATGTATGTGTGTGTGTATATATGTATGTGTGTGTGTGTGTGTGTACATGCGCTCACTCCTGCTGGTGGACAGGCTCTGTGCTGTGTGTGTCCTCCACACCAGCAGGGGGCAGCAGGAAGCAGCGTTGCTCCAGGTTCCTCACCACCAGGTTGGACAGGATATCCTTATGGGGTTTCCGTAGCAACTCCTCAAACAGCATCAGAGACGCCATGCTAATCTGAACATCATGTTTATTATATATTTATAAAGTTAGCATTCTAATACGTGTTACATTATTTTATTTGTTAATAATAGTAATAAGCACCAACAGTTCTACACTTAAATTAACATTATGGTTCTGTGCCGCTAGACTGTTACCAAGCAACAGGTAAACATCACGCTAGCTTGTTACATACGATTTCACGGAAAATGTTATGCATTTGGTTTCAGTATTTGTATTTATTATTCACACACACGCACACACACACACACACACACGTACGTGCGCACACACACAGACGTATGCACACACACACTTGATCAGAAATGTGGTCATCACAAACACACACACACACACACACACACACACACACCTGATCAGAAATGTGGTCATCACACACACACACACACACACACACACACACACACACACACGCACCTGATCAGAGATGTGGTCACAGTTCTGGATCAGTTGGTAGCGCAGGGCGTGCGCCGGTCTCTGCCCCTCCCCCCTGGTCTCCGCCCCTCCCCCCTGGCCCAGCGTGAACACCACCAGGCGGTCCAGTAGGGCCGGGGAGCGCACCACGCGCACCATGGCAACCAGGGTCGCCGTGGCAACCAGCACGACCGGCTCCGCCCTGTTGTTTTGGGTGGGGGGAGACATGTACTTGTGTACAGCATCAATGCTAAAGCCTTCATGCCAATAACCCTGGACGTAATTCATGGAGGTAATGTTGTGTAATAGGTAATAATAATACATCTATATATAATAACATTGTCATCAAGAGCAGCACTATCACAAGTACGACTGTACTGTATAATGTTTGCACTATATAGTATAACGTATACTATATACAGCATAACGTATTACTGCTGCTAGTATTGGTAGTAGAGCTTCGTACAGCTGTAGTGCTTTGAGGCATATTACTGCTGCAGCTAGTGTTCAGTATTGTAGTTATTAATCAACTGTAAGGGACCATGTACAATTATAAAGATAATTGTCACCATTTGAAGGTTCTTAGTTCATACGTGAAGTATTGGTAGGTGAGAGTTCTTACAGCTGTAAGACTTGAGGCTGCAGGGTGCCTACAAGACACTGGTTGTAAACCGCGTCAGCTAGCTTGTTTGCTAACACCTGCGAGCGCACACACACACACACACACACACACACACGCACACACGCATTTCCGTATCAGAATAGAACAGTATGAGCACATGAGCAAGTGTCTAATAACTATTTAAAACTGTAGTAGTGTACTGCCAGTGCTGCAGTAGTATTAGTGACAACCGTAGAGTATTATGTAATATATATGTGTGTGTGTGTGTGTGTGTGTGTGTTTACCTTTGGTGCCTCATTCACCAGATGATCCAGGAAATCGAACCAGCTGAAGAACTGGGTCAGGTGATCAACAGCAGGAAGTGACTCGCTGGTGTCCGGAGGTCTGGACAACTGGACACTGACATGACGTAAGAGAGGGTCAACAGCAGCTTCACCTGCACACACTTCCTTCCTGTTGTGTTTATGTTGCTCGCTCATTGCTATCTCACGTGTGTGTGTGCGTGTGTGTGCGTACCTCCAGGGTGTGAGAGGCCAGGTCTGGATGTCTCGGGGGTCCAGGGCCTCCACAGAGACCAGGGAGTAGAGTTGGACCAGCCTCTCTGCCAGGAGCACTGCCAGCTGGGTGCGCTGAGCGAGAGGCTCCCCTGCCGCCTGCAGGCAGGTCAGCTGCAGCAGGGCCTGGTGGGCCTTCAGACTCTCGCGGGCCTGCTGCACGGGCACACACGCGTACACACACACACACAGTAAGACAACAGTAACCATCATATGACCCCTGGCCCTGGAGGTGTTAGTGTCTTGCTCACCAACCTGGGCATGGCAGAGCTCCAGCAGTGCGGTCAGGAGACAGTGGGGGGCGCTGTGGGCGGGAGAAGATGAGCATTCTGATTGGTCGGATGCAGGGCTCGGAGGGGGGCTGCTGAAAGCCACGGGTGCTTTGGTCGTCTCTGATTGGCAGGGGGCTGGTGGGTCTACTGGGATCTGAGGAGCATTAAAAACAACAGGTGATGTACCTGCTATGCTATGTTCAGCTACACGTCACTTTGGGGGGAAAAAAGTGTGATTGGCTTTAAACAAGAATGCAGTTATGTGGCAGTGGTGTTACCGCGAGATCAGGATTTCCAAAGCCAACTGGCTTCAGTATGCCTCGCGGTTTTCAACTATTATGGGCTTCCAGGCACATACATGTAAAGCCCCAGGCAGGGAGAGCAGCAAAAGACCCCCACAGGGTACAGAACAGAGCAGGCATCAATGACAACAGACATTACAGCAGCATCAACAGGAGGTGCAGGGGAGGTGGTGGGTGCAAATGGCATTTCCTCTTTTAATATACTATTTTGTGTCTGCACAGATTGTTTTCTATGATATATGTTGGTGTAACTAAGAGATTCCTAGGAAATAAAAATGGTCATACGCTTATTAAAAAACATTTACACTCATTTTGTGTTCAAATTCTGGCGCATAACAAGGCATTGTGGGGCTTTGCATGAATCTTATGTGCAGGCAACATGCACAGGTCCGCGCGGCCACAGACCAGCGCATAGTACAACATGCTCACGCCAGCTACGGGCGTACGGTACACCGTAGGCTACACATAGGTGCGACGCAGAAGCATAAATGGGCCTTTAGCCATCTTAAATAAGACGCTTTAGATGATTTGGCCACTGTGTGTGTAAAGCAGCGATCAGCTGGCCTGGTGGAGATCATATGATAATCTAGGCTATCTTGACTGTGCTGATGTAAGGCTATGCTCAATGTTAGGGTTTTCAGACTCCAAGCCACGATATATGTAGCTAGCTGCCATATATCTACATCTATCTTTACGGGGGATGCTATAGGGATAGTCGTCATGGTTACCTTCAGGATGTAGTGGAGGGCATGTGGCTCCTGTTTGATCCGGGAACACAAAACCAATATGAACTCGGCTTCTTCTTTCTGTGTCTGAGAACCAGGAAGTCCACAGCGTCCAATCAGGTTCTAGAACAACACAACATCATCCAATAATAACTTGCAAGAACAACACACAATCCAATAGACTTAAAGAGACACAATAACATCCAATCAGCTTGGAGCAGAATACACCACCATTCAATCCGCCTCTAGAGACTAAATGTAGACCCAACATGTTTTAGGTAATCTATTCCTGCTCTCTGATTACATTATTTAAATCAGCCTGTCTCCATGTACGACCATATTCACAAAGTTCATAAATATAAACACCTCAATCTGAAGAGAAAGGCCCAACCAGATTGAAATGTAATTCAGAATTCAGAATTCTACACTGGGTTTTGCAAAGCCAGGTGTATCCAGATCTAAGATTCACTTAATGAATAAGGTCTGGCAACGCTCCATTGGGAAATGTTCGCAGTCATATCCTCATACTGGGCGTAGACCTCTGGTTCATTTTGAAACAATTGTAGCAGCGCTGAACCAATCAGCGCTGCTACAATTGTTTTGATCGCCTCACCTAGCTCTACCCCCATTTAGAGACACGCTACGGTAATATGCTGTGTGACTGACTCCTGAAGCTAGTTTACTCATGTTTGCAGTTTATAGAAATGGTAACAAAGGATAGATGTATGCTAATGATGTCATTGCCATAGCGACCAAGATGCCATAGATTCAGGAGTGTGAGAGTGTGTGTGTGTGGGCGTGCGTACCTGGATGGGTCTATAGATGTGAATTAGGTGTAAAACTGGCTTCTTAATCTGAACCAAGAATTTGGAGACGAATGACAAAACCTGCTGAGACATTCCTGGAGGATACTGGGAGGAGGGGAGAGGGGGGAGGAGAGAAGAGGGGAGGAGAGGTAGAGTTAGAGGAGAGGTAGAGTTATAAAATGCTCTAAAATTAAAACAGTATGCTGGCATATAATGCACATGCTGTCATGCTAATTAAAGCTAACTGTGTGTGTGTGTTTGACATAAACATGTTAATGCACCCTAAAACAAGACCCTATTTTAGTTTTCCTTATGGTACTGCTGGTTCAAATGTTGTGTGTGTGTACCTGTGCTTTTCCCAGTGTAACCAGAGTCTCCAGTATCTTGTGTTGCAAGAGGTACTCCAAACAAGGCCCCGTCTCCTCCACACCCTGTCACTCAACCAACCAAACAACCTTTAATATGCGTGGGATGTTATGTATTGTAATATGTACCTGGGCCTGTGTGTGTGTGTACCAGTTGCTTCTCTTCGTAGAGCAAAATGTCCAGCATCTGTTTGAGACGCCATGGTATGTCTGTCTGTCTGACTGGACGACTCTCATCTAGGCAGGCGTGCGCACACACACAGACACACACACACACAGACAGGCAGGCATACACACACACACACAGGCACACACAAAGATAGAGGCTGATGAATGTAATCATGGTCACAACCAGTTGTTGCAGAGCTATATTACCTGACTCTACACTCACTGGACACGTTATTAGGTACATCTTGCTACGCGTAGTACCGGGTTGGTCTTCCTGTTGCTTTTTAGAAACGACTTACTTCTTGGTTGCGTACTTTCAAAAAGGTGTTGGAACTATTCCTCAGAGATGTTGGTCCATATTGACATGAGAGCATCTCCCGTTCCACCACATCCCAAAGATGCTCTATTGGATCGAGATCTTGCGACGGAGGGGGCCATTGGGGGTCCAGTGAACTCATTGTTCAAGAAACCAGTTTGAGATGGCTTGGGCTTTGTGACGCCATACAGTGTTATTACGTAGTTCTATGGCAGTATATCCTGCTGGAAGCAGCCATCAGAAGATTGGTACACTGGTCATATAGGGGTGGACATGGTCAGCAACAATATTCAGGTAGGCTGTCAATGTGTTGTGTGGTTTGAACTTAAATGCAATGAGCTGCTGCCTGATTGGCTGATTAGCTATTTGTGTTAACAAGCAATTGAACAGGTGTGTACCTAATACAGAACTATACACATCTATTGCATGGTTTGTACTGGTGACACGGGAGTTTATCTTCAAACCTCTCCCATCCCACTCCAACAAAAAGAATCCAGTCTCATCCCAATCCCATAAAAAAGTTGGTAACAAATCCTGTCCCATTCAAATTCCAAAAAATTGACTTTCATCCCCCCCACCCCTCTCCCGTGTTGTGTTTCTGTCAGTTAGGGTAAGAAGAAGAAAAAACTACATATTAGAGCCATAGATGAAAAAAATGTAAGATGACATTTATGGTTTATTTTTTTGTTATTTTACGTATGTTGTGTATTTGTGTATTAAGTGGTGGGTCATAGTGTTATTACCACTCCCACCGACTTTGTTCCTGTCCCAATCCCGTGATTAACAATGATTTTGTTTCCCATCCCGAAAGAATTGTCAGTCTCTGGTTGTACAGACAGCCTGTACATGCATTGTGTTTGCTTGCTTACGTGCGCATTCATATTACTACACCTGACCTAGGCCGGTATGCGTAAAACATGGTAACGAGAACATTTGTATTTTATTATTTTATTTGTCAAATAACCAGCGGACGGATGCGTAATACTAACCAGTTGTCTGGATGTAATAATTTGTGATTCCTTTCCAGTGATCCAGAAACGACTCCAACAAGTCTACCGAGGGCTCCCGCTGAGAGACAGGAGATATTAGTTAGAGAAAAGTACGGCGAGAAAGACAACATGCCCGAACAAGCGGGCGGACACAAGGTTTCACACTTTGCTTGAGCGGAATGTGGCTGGACGTGCGATAGGCTGTCACACGACCCATATACTCATGTTAGCAGCAAGCTAACAATATAGCATGTCCAATACATTTTACTTGTCGCCCTCGGACTACGCTGTATGAGGAATCCTGAACGTCAACACATAGATAACAACGTACTTTATATAGTTTTGATACTGCCAGGTAAGGTTACGGTAGTTGTAATTGCTTTTCAATTCTCTTGTCGACTCCTTCCTAAACTCCGACATGATCAAGAACACTACAGAACTTGTAACATGTTTACTTGTATTAACATTAGGTGACGTCAGACTCACCGTTTCCAAAGCCTGTTGGAACAAACTGCTCAGCTTGTTCAAAACATCCATGATCAATACTGATCAATACTTTGAATTAGTGTTTCTGTTAAAAACAGCTCCATATCGATCCTTCCCGTCGACGTGATCGCGTTAGGGCATGTAAAGGCCGTTCACGAAGATACAAGTATCCACGGCATGTGTACAAACACTTGCGTAACCTCACCAGCAGAGGGGGGTGTGCACGTATGAATACGAAACATTTTATTCAAAAAGATATCTTCAAACACAAATATAAAGTTAGCAATTCCATTTAGGCTACAAATATGCACCTATAATATTTAAGCAGTTTATGTATTACTGTACTGTCATAAAGCACATTTTATGTAAAGAGTATTTTGTTTATACAACATAGAAAACACTAATTTAATCTAGAGTTTAAATGTATTAAAGATGGTTAAATTATTAGAACAGAACAATATATACCTGGCAGAGTTACATATCAAACGTATAATTCTAATGTAGAATTCACATAAATGATCATTGTCAAACACCGGAGGAAACCGACTATGCTATAGTATGTAAATCCTCAATTATTGTCAGTTACAAGGCCTTGTAACAGCAAAAGATTATTCTGAGCAGCCAAATAAACCCTGATATTCAGAAAGATGATTCAACAAAACCTAAAAAAAAAGAAAAACTATTTTTTGATCAGGTGCATGCAAATAAAATATATGTGTGTGTTCAGTTTGTGGGAAGAGCTTGCTCCCTGCATCAGTCCAATGCTGTTTCATCTAATTGGCAGACATCCACTTGAGCATTGTCTATTTCCCTGAAGCCGTGCTCCTCCTGGGAAAATATGTCTGACAGAAGATAGTGTTTGCGGTTCTCCTCCTGCTCTTGCTCCCCCTGCACCTCCCGTCCCTTGGCCTCCAACAACTTCTGCTTCAGCTCAGGAATAATCTTCTCCCACAGGAAGTCAATTATCTCTACGAGGAAGCAGTCAGGAGGATAACTGGCTCGGCCACGGAGGAACCCCACAGTTACGTGAGACAGTACACATGTAACTATGTAGTAAACATGTAGTAAACACGGAGTAACTGTAGTAAACATTTAGTACCTACGTAGTAAACACGTAACTACGTAGTAACCATGTAGTTAACACGTAGTAACCATTTAGTAACTATGTAGTAAACACGTAGTAAATACACAAGGATAGTCAGAAGGAGACTGACCGCAATAAGACCGGTTGGCCCAATGAGGAACACGGGTTATCTTCAGCCTGCAGAAGGTCGTCTGAACGTAGCTGACCGTCACGTTACTGCAACACACACACACACGCTACCCTTAACACCAGCAGCACAAGATCTACTACTGGTGCAGACCTGTGGCGCCTGTACTAACAGATTGTTAGAGGTGAGGTCAGCGATTGCAAGCTAAAGGTCTCCACATACTTGCAATGTTGGGGGCCTTTCGCCAAGGGTGCGCTTGCCACGAGCACTACATACTCCACGCGACCTGGAATTTGTGCCGTAGCGATATTCCTCAAAATGAAAGGTGGCCCTGTATACAAACGTCTAGGAAATTGAGGAAGTTGTGTGAACTCTCGTCTTTTCTATTGTTTTGAGAATGTGTAGTCTACAACCCTGTTACAGTTTATTACTTCTCAAGGAACACTGGATGTTTGATGTTCTTTCACGGAGAAAGAGCCAGCACATACATTCTGTCTGTTCGCCCGCTGATGAAAAGCGTAGTTTGGAGTGTATCCTAGATAGCCTATCTAAATGAGAATCATACACCGTGTTCTTGCTGTTCATCTAAATAAAGTTATTTAGTAGACTAACAACCATTTCTCATCTTTATATTCAAATCAGACTGGATATTAGGAGGACAATTATTGCAGTATATTCATAAACCTCTAGCCTACTCTAGAGAAGTGCACTAATACCCAGAGACATGACAAGTACATTTTAGAACGGCGGGTTTCCAACCATCTGTATTTTCTGTTTTAATTCTGCCCACACGGCCCACACGCACCGTCGCGACTCCGTCAAGTGTAAACTAGGCTGAAGGGTCTGCCCGTTCTGTGTGAGCGCTGAAACAGTGTTTCTACGCAGCCCTGGCTCTGTACATGGGAACCCAAACACAGTGGTGCAGACCGCACCACACAACACTGTCCCAGCCATGGCATTCAAGTTTATTTTTAATTGCGTTAAGCCAAGCTAACGTAATGTCTGACATACAAAAATCCTGAAGGCTTCATAAAAGCTGTTGCACGACCCACAAGGTAAAGAACCCAGAATTAAAATTTCATAACCTGAAAAAATGAAAAAGTATTAAGAGAAAAAAAAAGGAGACCAAATTGTATACAAGCAATAAGACATATTGCATTGAAAACTAAAACGGCACCACAGTAGCCTATGCCAAATGCTTTACCTGATAAAATAGTCATTATTTCACAGTGTTAAATTATTATTATGTCACCGCATGTAGGCATATGAAGTATCAGGATCCCACAGCTGTCCTATTTCTCCCTGATACTGCCTCACATCCTGCTGCCTGTATGAGATTTTCTCTACTCAAAACCTTGATATTTGGCTGCGACAGGCTATGAAAACTTAGTTCTGGCTTCTTGACCTTGTGGGTCGTGCATCCTGTCACACAACAGCTTTGACAACTTTTTGTTAGAAGTCAGAAATTACATTATGCAAAGATACAGAATGTTTACCCTCCAATGCATGGTGTTCTGATCACTATTAGCTCTCCTTCTCTGAGGTGAGCTCTGATTGGGCAATGTGTGTTGGCTCCTGGAGCGTACCAAGTGGAGAATAATGGAAGGGTGTGTAGTGGGAGGTCTGTTGGCTTATTTATTGTGGCTAAATGGTAATAATGACTGATGAATGATGCATTACATATTTTAGGCAATGGTGTTATGTCAGGGCTATTCAATAACAAATTCAAGTGGGCCAGATTTTAACAAGAAAAACTAGATGGGCCACATATTAAGGCAATTGTTTCCGTGAGCATCTATATGAGAGAGACAACAAACAACAAAATAGCCTATATGCGTCCAGTTTACATCCAGTGTACTCCACCTAATGGTGGTCTACGGCAGGGCTATACCACTCCGGCCCTAGGGGGCCGCTCCCTGCATGTTTTAGATCCCTCCCTGTGCCCTCGAGGACCGGAGGGAGCCCTGGTCTTCGGTGTACTCCACCTAATCGTTGACTCACCCGACAATGTTAGCAACATGTTCCCAGTCGATGTCAACAGCATCGTCCACGTTCATATTATATAGCCTGCAACACAGCGCAGTGTGGACTACATCAGAACATTAGCATTGTGACTTTCATCTGGTAAAGCGGAGCACCTCAGGTGCTTGGTACAGTGCGACTGGGAAGTATTCACAGCACTTCACTTTGTCCACGTTATGTTGCAGCCTAGTTACAAAATGGATTCAAATATTTTTTTATCAAAATTCAACACAATACCCCATAATAAAGTGAAAAACGTTTTACATTTTTGCTAATCTATTTAAAAAAGAAAAATATACATATGTATTCACAACACTGTTGAAGCCCCTTTGCCAGCAATTACATCCTCGGTCTTTTTTAGTATGATGCTACAAGCTTGGCACACCTACTTTCGGGCAGTTTCTCCCATTTTTCTTTGCAGGACCTCTCAACCTCCATCAGGTTGGATGGGGAGCGTCTGTGCACGGCCATTTCTAGATCTCTCCAGAGATGTTCAATCGGTTTCCAGTCTGGACCACTCAAGGACATTCAGAGTTGTCCCGAACCCACTCCTTTGTTATCTTGGCTGTGTGCTTATGGGTCGTTGTCTTGTTGGAAGATGAACCTTCCTCCCAGTCTGAAGTCCAGATCGCTCTGGAGCACATCTTTCCCTCGATCCTGACTAGTCTCCCAGTTCCTGCCACTGAAAAACATGATGCTGCCACCACCATGCTTCACTGCAACAGGGTTTTTGCAGGTTTCATCAAGTTACATTTGAAGACCTTTTTAAAGACCATTATGAACGCAATTGATATGAAGGCAAATCGGATTCATAAAATTAGCAAAGTATATTAATTTAGTGAAAGCTGATGGCCTTTTAAAAACAAACAATTTTCTTGCACAATTTGCAGCGGGCATCATATTCATCAACAGGCTTCAACCACACACTAAACATGGTGTTCTCAAGTTGAGGCGAGGAGGTAACTCGAGAAGATGCCATTAGCCCACATGCAGGAATGTGTGTGCTCTAGAGATGAAACAAGTACTACTGAAAAAAAGAAAATATATTTTAGGCAGATGACATTTGAACACAGGTGTCAATAGCTGTTCTTGGCACCTGCTGTGAATGGCCCAAGTCATTGGACACTGGTGTAGTGTGGGTTGGGTGGGTGGATTATCTTTTCCCGATTGGGCGCTCTGGTATTGTGGGGTGGGTGGCACTTTTGTCGCTGCCGTGGGTGGGGCTTGGGTGACTCAGTCCACCACTCATTTCTACATTTCCTTCAGTGTTCTGTCTTCTGACTGGAGGCAGGGGGATGGAGGAGTGGTTTGGGGCCCCAAGGTTTTGGTTCCTTATGACAGGCGAGGGCAGGGCCTTGGATATTTGGGCTCGGTTCTTGGTTTCTCTGCATGCTCGTTTGTGGTTGGTGGGTTGGTGTGATTGGCATCAGATTTTTGTATTTTAGACTTCAAGACTTTTTTCTGGTTTCCTCCAGACATGATGCTTGGCATTCATTAAAGAGTTTAATATTTATCAGACCATCTTTCTCATGGACTGAGAGTCCTTCATGTGCCATTTGGAAACTCCAGGCTGGATGTCATGTGCCTTTTACTGAGGAGTGGCTTCCATCTGGCCACTCTACCACACAGGCCTGATTGGTGGAGTGTTGCAAAAATGGTTGTCCTTCTGAAAGGTTCTTCTCTCTCCACGGAGCAAAGCTGAAGCTCTGTCAGAGTGACCATAGGGATTTTGGTCACCTCCCTGACTTCCTTCTCCCCCGATTGCTCAGTTTGGCCAGGCGGCCAGCTCTAGGAAGAGTCCTGGTGGAGCCAAACCTCTTCCATTGATGGATGATGGAGGCCACTGTGCTAATTGGGACCTTCAATGCTGCGGAAATCTTTCTGTAGCCTTCCTTAAATTTGTGCCTCGATACAATCTTGTCTCGGAGGTCTACAGACAATTCCTTGAACTTCATGGTTTGTGCTCCGACATGCACTGCCAACTGTTATAAAGACAGGTGTGTGCCTTTCCAAATCATGTCCAGTCAACTGAACTTGCTACAAGTGGACTCCAATCAAGTTGTAGAAACATCTAAAGGATGATCAGTGGAATCAGGATGTGCCTGAGCTCCATTTTGAGTGTCATGGCAAAGGCTGTGAATACTTATGTACATGTGATTGTTTTACACATTTGCAAAAATGTCATGGTATTGTGTGTAGAATTTTGAGGAAAAAATATTTGAATCCATTTTGGAATAAGGCTGTAACCATAACAAGATGTAGATGTGAATACTTTCCGGATGCACTGTATATCTACCACCTTATGCAAAATGCAAAATGCTTTTTAGGATAGTGATTTTCATTTTGTTTTATGATGTCTGTAATGTGATTAAATAACTTGCTGAGCTGTAAGTTTAGACAGAACACTCTTAAAAGAGAGCTAAATAAAGGGAAAATAATACCAGACGTTAAAGATTCAACGGGTATGAAATAGGCCCTACGTGCTGATGAGGTCTATTCTGGCCTGAAAGCTCCTCGCTCCTCCACAGAATGCAGGGCGTCCTCGTGGAGCAATCTTCTTCTTTAGGATCATTAACCTGAGGCAGTGGAGATATTGATATGCATATCTAGAAACATTCACAAGAACAGTGTCTACATTTCGATTCTATACAGCACAAACTGAATGATACAGGCACATACAGACTTATATATAACTTTTCTTTGAGTTCTATTGAGGACTCTCTAAGCGGTCTGTCTCCTCTATATAATGTCTCTGGTACTTCTCCCATAAAGTTCTATTGAGGACTCTCTAAGCGGTCTGTCTCCTCTATATAATGTCTCTAGTACTTCTCCCATAGAGTTCTATTGAGGACTCTCTAAGTGGTCTGTCTCCTCTATATAATGTCTCTGGTACTTCTCCCATAAAGTTCTATTGAGGACTCTCTAAGTGGTCTGTCTCCTCTATATAATGTCTCTGGTACTTTCTGGCCTGTCTTTTTTAGAGATCTTTAAATAAGAGAACACTGCACATTCTAAATATAGTGTAAAGTAAAAATCTAACCTATTATGCTATTAAATATACAGTCTACGTAGGCCTAACCAACTTTATAGGTTAGGTATGGCTAATGCAGATTCATCTATTGGCAGCCAGGGCATGGGAGGGTCTGCACCGCTGTTCCAGTGCATTGTCTGTGCCATAGTGTGTGTGTGATGTTTCAGTAAATAGGCCATTTATTACTTGGTCGGAGTACTGCTTTGACACATTCATTTATTTATATAGTGTGCGTCCATGCATACACACACACACACACACACACACACACACACACAGTTAGGTTTAGTGCAAACACTAATACCATTTCTCACGGCACCGGGACCAGCAGCGGGTCTGGACCTGGCAGCTGATTTGTTTCCAGGGCAGGTTGCTGCACAGCTGCTTCCTGGAGACCCAGGGTCCACCCTCGTCACCGTGGGAACCAGCCCCGGCTGCCCCAGTCACCAGGCCCTCCACATGGGCCCGGACAGCCTGCAGCAGTCGAGACACCTCATCGCTGTCCCAGGGACCCTGGCCGGTAGCTGGCAAAACACACACACACACACACAAAACATAAATGGTCAATGGACTGCATTTATTTATTTATTTATTTATTTAGCGCTTATCCAAACTTCCGGCCACTCAAAGTGCTGTACAGTACAAGCTCACTTTCACCCACTCACACACACACATTCATGCACTGATGGTGATGTCAGCCATGCAAGGCGCCACCTGACCCCCGGGAGCAGTATTGGGTCAAGTGTCTTGCTCAGGGACACTTTGTGTCTTATTATACATGTTTCCTTTGCCTAATTTATTAAACTTCAAACAAAACAAAAACATACCTCTATTTATAAATTATTGATAATCTATAAAATGTATGGGGAAAAAAAAGGTTCCACTTCGACTATCTGTCAGTAGCTACATCGTTATAGCCCACCTAATGAAAGAGGACAGCTACGTCTGAAGTGGTGGGCAGGATCTGTGCTCATAATTCATGCAAAAGATGGACAGGCGGCGATTGTCGTCACTTTGCAAACAACCAACCATACCACGGTGGGCGACAGCAAAGTGAGTGTTGTTTCGTTTTTGCTGTCGTTAGCATTACATTAGCATAATGCATTGATTTCATATATATACTGTGATATACAGTGTGTGTTGCGCGTTATTTTAACTAAACCAAATGACAACCATGGCAGCTAGTGCAGTTCTACAAGCGTCATTTTGTGCCGTTATACTGAACATCAGCACGGCTCATTGTGATCATCTCCGGCATTCGAGTGCACGGACACTCATCCATTCTAAGCGTTGCCACCAGGGGGCGAAGCTGCTGTGGGGGCTTACAGATTTGGGCAAAACGCATCTGCAGGGAGTGGACACTGCGGTCCATCTTCTTGGCAATCATCTTCCAGTTGTTACCATAACGAGTGTGCAGCTTCTTCAGATCCTTCAACTCATTCTCAGTGAACCTGCACGCACGCAAGCAAACACACACACACACACACACACACAGACAGAGGCAACGATAACAAGAATTAGGACAAGTCAGGCATTGTTGTTGTAGGATGGATGACAATTGCCATGGAGACGGCCTCTGACCTGCCCATGTAGCTGAGTTGGTTGTAGGCCTTTTTAGCCCTTTTGTAAACATTGTGACACATTCTGGGAATCCCATCAGCTGCAGACAGACAGACAGTTGATCAGATGTCTTGTTTGCCTGTCAACATACTGAATCTCTCTAGATTCAGTATGATGGCACATCAGCAAAATACTGTTCAACACAGTACTTGTTTTGCTGATTTACACTGTACTAATACTCCGTCTAAATATAATACAACCCCAGTTGTGTTTACCACCATGTAACATATGTTGTTGGAGATGATGTTCACCTGTTTGTGAAGTTTAGCAAGTAGAATAACACCCCCTTCTATTATTATTTACAGTAGGTTATTAAGGGCACATATTGTACAGGGCCTCATTGCCATATTTTGTGCTTCATGAGGCATCATACTGTCTCAATCACAAACAGGTCAGGACTGCAGACAGGTAAATCTATCACCCTTACTCTCCAGCACCTTCATTCGTATGCATTCAATGATATCTGCATTGTCCTACTGGAAAATGCAGGCATTTGCCTGCAACTTTGGTTGGACACAGTTGGGGTTGTAAAAATAACAACCATACTATTTGTATCACTCCGCTGGTTTACACAGTAGTAATGTTTTCATCTACAGATTAACTGTGTGTGTGTGTGCGCGCGCACGCACCAATCCTCTCATAGAAACGATGCTTGACCCTCAGTGCCCTCACGTCTGCAGCCTCGTCCCCAAACCTCTCGGGGAAGAACAGCATGGTGGCTGAGCTGATGCCCGTCAGCTCCAGGAAGTCATCCACGTTGCGTGCCAGCTGCTTGTTCTCTTTGACGGTGAAGCGTCCCCAGCGCACTGCCACGCCTTTATTGTATAGTTGTTATTGCCCAACTGTACAGAACTTAGTTCACCTTTGGTTGCTTTAGAAATACACTGACTTGACTACTATTACTGTAAGCTTATTTCATTTTCAGGTTAGTTATTATTGACATCAATAACTATTATTATTATTATTATTATTATTATTATTAACTGTAAAGTTTGCCGATTATGATATGAACCAGATTATTGGTAATCTGATTATTAACTGTAAAGATGGCGTCTGACCCTTCATTGCGAACTCCCTGAGGCGATGGAGGTCGTATCTCAGCATCAGCTCGACATCATACCGCGACCTGCAAACTCTGGCGCGAACATCTGGGACATACTTCTCCAGCTCATCCAAGTCGCCCGGCTCCAAGCTACATGGTCACACAATACACACTCACATTATGTCTGGAGAGGCCAAGTAACGCGCTGCATTTAGGACATTCAAGTGGAACTGCACCCCAGCACTGTGCCTGACTGACCCCGCCCACTGCACGACTTTGAATAATGCAACTGTGCATATTTGAGCTGGTTTGTCAGCAGCTCAATGGTCGAGCTAACTGGTTTGTTAGCAGGTCACTGATCAAGCTAACTGGTTTGTTAGCAGGTCACTGGTCAAGCTAACTGGTTTGTCAGCAGGTCACTGGTCGAGCTAACTGGTTTGTCAGCAGGTCACTGGTCGAGCTAACTGGTTTGTCAGCAGCTCACTGGTCTAGCTAACTGGTTTGTCAGCAGCTCACTGGTCGAGCTAACTGGTGTGTCAGCAGCTTACTGGTCTAGCTAACTGGTGTGTCAGCAGCTTACTGGTCTAGCTAACTGGTGTGTTTACTGTACTCACAAGAAGTTGCCCTGCGTCACAGCTTCATGTGATGTGAGCTGGCTCTCCTCCCCTCCAGCCTCGTGCTCTTCCCTTCGCTCCTTCCTCCTCTTCTTCTTCTTCTTCGATTCCTGTGAAGCTGCATGAAGACAAGGACACACAGCTAGGACACACAGCTAGGACACACAGCTAGGACACAAGGACACAAGGACCCGTTGCTAGGAGACAACCGGACAGGGTGTGGTTGCTAGGCGATACCTGGGACTTCTGGCCTGGTCTCCTCCTCTTCTTCTGTGTTGTTTTGATCTGCCGTCACCGTGGAGACCTTCTCCTCCACTGGCCTGTGTTTCTTCTTCTTTTTCTTCTTCCTCCTTGGTTCAGTCTCGCTGGTTTCCATGGCGACTGGTGCCTCCTCGCCTTCCCCGTCTCTCTTCTTTCGCTTCTTGTTTGTCGCGGGCACCCCCTCCCCCCCCCCCCTCTCTCCGGGGCGGTGCGCCCCCCATTCCGTCTCCAGGCTGGGTGTTGCCGTGGTGACAGCGGCAGGGGGTTCTGGAAGCTCAGAGACAGTTTTCCTCCTCTTCCTCCGGCGCTCCTTGACGTGGTGCGTCATGACGAGGGACAGCCTTCACTGTGACATGTTTGACAAAAACCTCCTTATTTACCGTTTACAAGCAATTATGGCATTATGACATATTACATTGGCCTGCCAGGCGGTTTTGCTGCGAAGTATGATGGAGTACAATGACTTGTCAGCATGGACTGTATTTTGTGTGGCTACGCAAGAGCATTAACCACCAAAGATCACATTCAATTGCTTGCAGCCACATAGGCAAAACGCCTAAAAGACGCTGGTTGACATAGATGCTAAAATAATCCTCTGACATGGTGAAATATTGACTGTTTGCTAGCGAGGTAACGTAATTTAGCATATTGTTCGCGCTGACTGTTTCACTACAGTGGGCCTAGTTTGCTTGAATTCATATTGATTTATTAAAATGTATAATACGGTAATGTATGCTAACAAAAAGCAAAAGTTCTGACTAAATACACAATAATAAAGAACGGGAACAAACTTACAACTCGAACACGTGTGTTGTGATGTTCGTTTGACTCGACTACAGCGCATGTGCAAACTAGAGCCCTGTAAAGAGAGTCGCGCCACCTCGGTTCACTCCATTGCTATTTTCCCAGCAATG
Source organism: Forbesichthys papilliferus (assembly GCA_025399855.1). Taxonomy (NCBI): domain Eukaryota; kingdom Metazoa; phylum Chordata; class Actinopteri; order Percopsiformes; family Amblyopsidae; genus Forbesichthys; species Forbesichthys papilliferus. Next base: position 17,224 of record JAODOY010056143.1, read on the forward strand.
GTGGATCGTGGAGCCTCAAAATAGTTCCCGAAAGTTAGCCTATACTAAAAGTACCATATACATTATATTTTAACATGTAAATTGTTGCATTTATTGACTACTAATTGCCAAAAAAGTGATATATTTGTATATATCCGTTACAATTTAGAACTTGCGTTAGCGTAACCTGTTATTTCCACGGCTCTGGTGCAAACCAACAACGACGGTGTTGGCTACGTCACGTCCTGTCATCGCCTTAATAAATTAGGAATACGATTAAATATAATGTTACAATACAATACAATTATATTAAAAACAGAGTAAAAACTCAGTTCAACACAATTACAAAATGTCTTGTTATTCTTCAGTAACTCATAGGGACCTTTGATTTTTCAGTTTTTAGCATTTGTTACCATAGCAACATCACGGGCCGCAAAATGCTGAAAGAGTCATTCTGTGACTGCAATAATAATTTAGACTCAAAGTTTGGGGGGGGGGGGGGGAGTTTTGATTTTCCATGTTTTTAGTATTGTATCAGAATAGGGACATGTTTAACTGTCAGAAAAATACATTGGTCAAGCTCAGGCACTTAGGCACTCAGGCAATAACATTGATTATGGGTGGAATGTTCATATGTTCACCGCCCTACTTCGCGGTGATCGATCCATCTATCGGGTCAGGTCGCGGGGGCAGCAGCTCCAGCAGGGGACCCCAAACCTCCCTTTCCCCAGCCACATTGGAAAGCTCTGACTGGGG
>JAODOY010056154.1:0-13511 GCA_025399855.1 Forbesichthys papilliferus
TGACTAAGAGAAAGCACATATGGCTAAGAGAATGTGTACCTATGACTAAGAGAAAGCACATATGGCTAAGAGAAATCATATATTCTAAGAAAAAACGTATATGGCTAAGAGAAATCATATATGCTAAGAAAAAACGTTTATGGCTAAGAGAAAGCGTACATGTTAAGAGAAAGCATATATGCTGAGAGAACTCATATATGAAAGTGTACCAATAGCTAAGAGAAAGTGTATGTGGCTAAGGGAAAGTGTATGTGGCTAAGGGAAAGTGTACCAATAGCTAAGAGGGCGTGCTGCAGCTCCAGGGTGAAGGCGGTGATGGGCACCTCCTCTGACACGGGCAGCACCGTCACAGTAGAGAGGTTGGAGGCTTGGTTGCCTGCATCCCACTTACTGCCTGGCGTGGGCAGGGACAGGCTGCGAGCTGTGGACACACAGTTGTGTTAGTAGAACCTCGGCAGAGTCAAATTTGCAGTAGACCAATTGGCAGAAGCAGTTTCTGGTAATTGAAACGGTGAGTCTTCAAGCTTTATAGTAAAGACAGCCAAAAACTGAAAAACAATCAATATACAGTAATGACTCAAAATGACACCGGGTCACATTTGGCGATATATGGTAAAGACGCAAGTTACTGTATCTCGTCGCTGTACATCTTGCAATAACAGTTCTGAATTAAAACGTTTTTGAGGCAGCTTAAAATAGTGTTACGTAGTATTTACTCTGGCAGGAAGAGAAGCCGTGTCTGCATGTTGGAAAAAAAATGATCGGATACTTCTACACAGCACTGGCTCTGTAAATAGGAACATAAACTTAGTGGCGAACACCGTTCTTATAAACAAAGCCGTAGTGCTACGCTTTGCTTCCCAGTGCATTCTGACGCGGCTCTGTGGAGGACTGCGGAGCGATGCCGTTTTAAATTGAGCTCGAAGTTAGCAAGAATGACCATAACCAAACACTACAACTAAACAGGAACGGCACTCTTAAGGATCTACCTGCAGGTGGTGGGGTTCCTACAGTTTGGTCAGGTTTAGCGACGTGCCAAGCGCATACCTAAGTGGCAGTGATGCAAGTGAGTTATGACAAATATGGCTCTGGAATATGTTTTGACTGCATGGGCTAAACAAAGAGACAGTGTCAGACAGCATTACAAAGAATGCACACGTTGTAACCACACACACACACACACACACACACACACACACACACACACACACAGGTCAAGGGACACACAGACACACACACACACCTGTCAGCGGGCCATTGACTTGCTGGAGAATCTTCTGCCCCAGTAAGTGGATTAACCTGGTGACCACCTGAAATACAGTATTTAGTAGTATTTAAACACATGACACATGACACATGAATGTGAATAAAAGTATTTAGATGATGTGCATCAGTTGCGGACACAAAATAAACATTTCTGCGCAAACCGTTTTAGACAAACACATTTTTATTTGGTGTTAAGCCTGAGTGATTCAGCCCATTCCAGTGCAAGATAGTTTACATAAAATAAAATAATTGCACAAACGAATGTGATAATTTCTCTTAAACAGCGTGTGCACACATTTTTTTTGTGTGCACAAACAAATCAAAATATTTTTATTCACTTTCTTATCAAATGGGGTGCCAAGAGGTAATATAGCATGATAGCTCTTGTGTATTTCCTTGTCTTATTTTGCATTTTTTTCCCCTGTTTTCATCATTGTCCACCTCTACCTCACTGAGGCCTGAAGCGTACCTGAGGGAACCTCCTCTTGATGGAGCTCAGAGCTCCTTCTGGCAGCTTGGCTAGCTCAGAGTCTCGTACAGCATGTACTGTGGTGGCTCTGTTCTGGTGAGTCAGGGCCTCCACCTGGGAAAAGCATGGATCAAACTGAAGCGTTACTAGCCCATAAGACCACAACAGCAAAGTTAACTTACTAGCCCATAATAACTCCTCTCCTTCCCTATCAACAGTGGTTCTCAACAAAGGCCACAAAGTACATTTTAAAGCGTGATTATGAGATCATGTTCTGTTCCTTTGTTTTTAATCTATTTCTTAATTTCTTTCCAAATCTGCATACAGCACACATTTGTTCAATCTTTTCCGTGTTGCTCTTTTGGGGGCCATGGTTAAGAAAACTAAATAAAGTCTAAATGTAATGCATCTCAAATTGAGTAATTACCAATGATAAACAAATATTATTCCCCTATATGGAGTCTGTGTGGTATTCTAATTTTACCACTCTTGTTAACATATTTGGCTATGCACGTTTAGTTAATCTTGTTCTTCATAAGGAGTTTCAGAGATATGCCACTTAAGTTCAGATGGAAGAAATAGGAAGAGCAATGTGACAACAGATGCGTTTTCAGCTCATCACACAGGCGATAATGACGTACATCGGAGGGCTAAATCTGTCTGAAAGTGCCAGCCACCCTTATAAACATCTTAATTTCCTCCATCACAGGCCCTGTAACTAAGGTTACCCTCCCCAGATAGCTGTAACCATAGCATCCATCCACCCATGTATTATTAGAAGCATCAAAGCAGAGATAGAGGACAAGATAGCCAATGGAAAACGTGAGTGAAAGTAACAAAGTGACATTATGCGCATCTACTAAAGGTGTGGGAATGAAACAGAAGGATGTTGTGTACAAAACCAGATCAGAACAAACTGTATGTGAGAGTGCTAGTTTATTTATAGTATTGTATTTGCTCACCCTACAGATAAGTATTATTGATTTGTGTGGCCTGGAGGTGTTCAAAAATGCATGGGCAGTATTAAATCAAAGTAAAATGAGATTACTAATAAACTGCACAAACCCACATAAATAAAACCAAATACTGGTGATTTTTAAACTGTAAACTGCGCCCTAGATTAACTTTCCCCACATATATTGGAGCTTATAAATATGGTGAATTGCAAAAACTGCGTTAAAGTTATATTTAGCCATTGTAAGATAATTTTAAGATAATAAACCTTTTGTCAAATTCACTAAATATCTCTTTGGATTTCTCTAGCTTGCCCTCTTAATGCTTTTAAATGTGCGAGTTTCTGAGGGAGTTTGTTTTGATTTGAATTCAAACATAGCAAGCGTTCTCAAGAATGACTAACCCTGCTTTTAATGATTGCATGGTTTTTTGTTTGCCTGGTAAATATTTTAAATAAAAAACAGTGTCCTCACATTAAAGTACATAGTTACACTTGTAACAACTAGTTAGAAACACTTAACCTTGTTACTAGTTCCTTACCACTCCAATGAGGTCACCGCGGCCATACTCTCCAGTCAGCTCCTTCTTGCCATCCTCCTTCAGGATAACGGAGCGCAGACGCCCACTCAAAACTATGAAGGTGCTGTCTGACTTCTCTCCCTGCCTGAGAGAAGACACAGCGCCCTATGTTTTAACCATTTCAGCGCACGGTCTAAAGCGCAAGCCGCAAACCGCATTTAGGGCTTCTCCAAATCCACTGTCGCTTTTCTTTCCCATATTGCTTGAAACCTGTGGCCTGCTTAATCATGTGGAACATCCTTCTCAAGTAGTTTTCCTTTAGTTGGGCTCACCTGACAAATGAGTTTGATTGAAGAACTAAATATTTCATGTTTACGACACTTAATTCCAATTCGCATAATGATTCGGAACGCGGTGTGTATCAAACTGTGGCCCCTGCATCGTGATACGTATCGTATCGCCAGATTCCTGCCCATACACAGGCCTACCTGTAAACAGCCCGACCCGCCTCCACTGCCATCCAGTCCAAGGCGAAGTCTATCTGGCGCACGAAGCACGACATCCTCCTGACGACCGTGTGAGCCACGTTCAGCACCACCGTGGGCTCCACGCGCATGATCCTGGTGGCAAACGACAGCAGCCAACCGTTTAAAAACAGAAACAAAAACATGCTCAGGTCAAGAATGTCATTCAAACGTGTGCTTTGTGTGTGTATTTGTATCGAAAATTAAGTCACAATGCTGTGCAGCTTTTGCTTAAAAATACATTTACAAAAAAAAAAAGGGTACTGAAGTTCCTGTCAACCACGGACTTCGTGGTGACCAGAACCAATAACTCTGCACGTATGCGTTATGGAGCTGTCCTGCTCCAAAATGGCAAAACTGAACACCACAGTGTGTGTGCGTCTGGTGTGTGTGTGCGTGTGTGTGTGTGTGCGCGTGCGTGCGTCTGGCGTCCTGTGCTACCGACTCGTAAAAGTGTGTCTTGGAGATGGCCAGGAAGCTGCAGTCACGGTGGGCGCGGACGGTGAAGATGAGGGGCTCCCCCGTCAGCACGGCCAGCTGGCCCACCAGCTCCCCGGGGTGCGTCAGGAACAGACAGGTCTCCTCCTCGCGGTCGATCATCCGCTGGTAGACATGCAGCACGCCGGAGATCACGAACTGGACGCTCACGTCCTGGGGAGCAGCGGGACGAGACACTGCTCACTTAACATTGGAAGGGTGGCGTCATATCACATATAAGACGTGTGTGGAATTAACACTCATACAGCAGAAACATATTATTAATAATAATAATAATAATAATAATAATAATACTTTTTATTTAGGGCGCCTTTCGAAACACTCAAGGACATTTAACTGTGCATAGGCAAATAACTAAATACTGTACCTATGACACTATACATTTGTCTGCCTCAAAACCTTCTTTTAATTAATTAAATAAAGCGAGCTCAAATTACATCCTGCTAGCATTAACTTAATGATACAAAGTAAAAGTACAACAGAGTGCGTTTGTGCATGTGGCTTATTTCAAGTCCCTACCAAATACCAGAATGGCTGAAAGAATACACGGGTGAAAATCCATCGTGTGCTGTATTATGCTATTCACAGTAATGTCAAAGAGACACAGAAGGGTATGAGAAAAAAACACAACAAAAAAAAAATGGCCATAGCCATAGAACACATTGCTGCTGAGCTGTAGCGTAGCGTAGCGGAGAAGGATGGGTTCATTGCCCACTGTGAAAGGGGCAAAAGGTCAAAAGGCAGTCGTTCTCACCTGGTCACCCTGCCGAGCAACCACAGAGCCAGCTTTCACCTGGTGGAGGGTCACTCTGCCCTCTAGCAGGCCGGGGTCCTGTTAACACACACACACACACACACACACACAATGTTTAGTAAGCACTTCACACCAAAGGAACTACAGCAGCTTATTTGTAAATTAAAAAGGGTTACCCCTACTGAACCTACCTGCAGCTGAAAGAGTCCAAGCAAGTCTTTCTTGGCTGCCTGGAATATAGCGTTGACCTTACTGGGGTGGACAGCGTCAGAGCGCCCCCAGGTGTCTTTGTAGTGAAACACGGCTGAAGGTGCCTGCTGCATTGTCACACTCTTCTTCAGAATGGACTGTCCGGCAGAAGAAAGAGCAGAGAGATTGAGAGAGAGAGAGGGAGAGAGAGAGAGAGAGAGAGGGGAAAGGCCGTGTGTGCAATCTGCAATCTCCTCAGAGACCACTTGAACTCACCACTTAATATGGAAAGCATGATGGATGATGACACGAGTAACGCATGCCCAGAATTAATTGATGGATAGATGGTTAAGGAGGGCGGCTTACTTTATAAATTACAGGACTGGATGGGGGCTCATCTGTGGATACTTTGGCTCTTTCATACACCAGATTCAGGTCATTCCCTGTGGGGGCTGATAGAGCAGGTGGATTTTGAATTATACAGTAGCGTGTAAGTGTTACAATAAAGCAAGGTACTGTAACTTAGACTAGGGAGAAGGCACATAAATAAGCTCCATCTTGACTGAAATACAGTAATCCAAATTAGCATCAGTTTCTAAACTGTTCTGATACTGAAAATAAAAAAACAGGTTCCTAAATAAACATGTTATTTTATTTTATTTATATTAACAGAATACACAAGCATACACAAAGGGGGTTGAACGCTGGACAGTATAGTACAAAAACATTCTTCACGGGGCTTTTGTCAAAGACAAACTTCAAAGTCATATTATACACACACAGCTGACTCACCTGTGATGTCAATGGGAACGGAAAAAGATCTAAGCTTTCTGAAAGTGTTCGTGGGGCTGTCCTTTGTCTGTGCACAGTCTGTTTAATATTACAGTAAAACACAGTAGTGTATTTAATATTACAGAAACATACAGTACAGTGCAATTGTGTTTAATATTACAGTAAAACACAGCAGCGTATTTGTGTTTAATATTACAGTAAAATACAGCACAGCGTATTTGTGTTTAATATTACAGTAAAACACAGTACAATTGTGTTTAATATTACAGTAAAATAAAGCACAGCATATTTGTGTTTAATATTACAGTAAAATACAGCACAGTGTATTTATTTATTTGTGTGAAGCGATTTGAAAGGGTTGCTTTCAATATGTGCGTGTGTGCGTGCGCAGGCGTGTGACCTGTCTCTGCAAGAGCCTCTGTTGATCCGCTTGGGGAGTCGTCCTGAGAATGCGGACGGCGGTTTATCTTGGCCGGGCTCGTCTCTCCGATTACACTGGCCACATTGAATAGAGGCACTGCCTGGCGCTCCTGTTGTGCATGCAACACAATACTGGTGTATACCACAGCTGTACTAGCCAATGTTGTGCAAGTGGGTTCATATTCTGGAAAGCATGCCAAACCCCACATAGCCAATGGCAAAATGAAAAGCATCCAATACTACCCTCTTATTTACCTATGGATGAAACAGACTCCCTGTTATTCATCTTAGCGTAAGGAGCTTCATAGGTCTTTATGGAGGACAGAGTTATGACGCTGCGCTTAATGTTGTGTGAAATTAGCTTGCATGTGTGCATCTAGGGTGCGTGTGTGTGTGTGTGTATTTTATTTGTCAGTAAATAATAAACGGTGTGAATTGCTTGTGTATGCATATGCCACGCCCGTTTCCCCTCCTACCGGATTAAACAGCTCAGTCGTGAGGCCCAGGTAGTCGTGCAGTGCCAAGAAGGTGACTCTCTGGAGACGCACCATTATTATCTGGAACACACCAATTCAAACACTGAAGCGCGTCGATTAAAACATCGGCGAGAACAATGCGGCAGTTTACCGTATCCGCAGCCACCGGCGTATATTTGGTGGAAAGGTCAGAGGCAGCACTCCGTAATGGAGAGCGTTCAAGTTGAAAATGCGATTCTCTGAATTATTGCCATGTCATTATTATGTCTTGTGTAATTAGGAGAGCACTTCACACAAAAGCACACAGCCATCCGCCACGTTTTAAATGACACTTTAATTGGGTTACAGCGCCCGCAGAGGCACAGGTTTCCACTCCATCTCACACTCGATGTTCCAAACAAAGCGAATCAATGTGTGTACAGGGCTGTACAGGGAGTGGTAGGGAATGGCGTAGGCCTATAAGGTCTTTGTTTGTTTATTTATTTTAACATTTTGGAATCAGCTTTTTCAAATTTTATTTATTAAAAAGGCAACGTTTATGTTATTTACGACATATGGTAAAATAAAATAGGGGGAGACATCTGGCCCTGTCTGGTGAAGACAGACAGACAGACAGGAATCATGGATATACTGTACATTATTAAGTTTCTATTATGACTGAACAAGGACTAGCTTGACATGTCAAGATAACTGGGACCAAAGCGGCCACCGATGTGGCCCAATGCCCACAGCCATAGCGAGAGGCATTACCTGAATGACCCGCACGAGGGTCTCTGGATATTTCTCGAACACAGACTGGAAGGCTGAGGCAGGCAAGCGCAGGATGGTGGAGCGAGACGCGGCTCGTGCCGAGACCGTCTTGTAAGGGGCTGGGTAACCCTGGGTGGGAGCCATCGACACGGCCGCATGTGAGGAAGGAAAGATGGAGAAGAGAGGCGTACATATTAGTATGGATGCTGGCTGTGTGTGTAGCGTGAAGGGAGCGTGATTCATCTAAAACTAGGGCTGCGCCATTAATCGGAATAAAATCGCCATTCATCTCTTTTTGTGATCTCATTTCTACATGAGAACGATCCTATCAGGAAACATCGTGTTTGTTTCCTTCTGTATCACGTAAATGAGTGCAATGAGCATTTATATTGAGGTGGGTAAAACTAAAATAATCGTGATTTCTATTCTAAGCAAAACAAAACGTGACACTCATTTTATCCAGGATCGTGCAGCCCTACCTAAAACGATAACATCATCAGAAAACAGATAAATCAGCTGGCTGTGAAGTGCCGACGGGGGGAGAAAACAAAAAGAGCAACTCACAGTAATGACGTCCAGGATGCTGAGCAAGCTGTGCACACTGTCCCCAGGCAGGACATCTTTCACCACCGGCTCTGTGCCGTCCTGGACCGCACGCACGCACGCACACACACACACACACCGCTTTTGTAACAAATGTCAGATTAACAAACATTTCAGAAACATTCTATGGGCTCCTGGCTAGCAGCAGATAACAGCACTTGTGTAAGCATGGTTTAAAACACAAAGTTGTTAGTGGGTTGGTGCGTTTATTTGTTTATGTGTTTACTTGTTTACACGTCTACAGCTTGTGCAGAATGCAGCTGCTCGGTTGTTAACTGGCACTAGGACGAGGGACCACTTCTCTCTGATATTGGCTTCCCTTCACTGGCTGCCAGTTAAATATCTAATTTATTTTAAGGTGCTGCTACTCGTTTTTTAAAGGCATTACATGGATTGGCCCCACTGAATATTTCAGACCTCCGTATGTTTGATCACACTTCCAGTCCTCTTAGATCATCCAACCAATGTCGCATTTGAGAACTAAGGGTGACCGTGTGTCTGTGGCCCAGAGACTGTGGAAAGATCTTCCCTTTTCTATCAGGTCATCTTCCACCGCTGAGACATTTAAATCTCTTCAAAACACACACGTGCTCTTTAGCGTTCGAGTAAGTTCTGGTTAGTTCTTATGCTAAAACTGTCTTGTTTGTTGTGTATTGGGTTTTATTTTATTTATTTTCATTGTTACTTGCATTGATGTGTACAGCAATTTGGTCAGCATTGGCTGTTTTTAAATGTGCTTCATAAATAAACTGACTTGACTATTTGTTTATTTTATTTATTAAAAAATGTTGGATACGTGTCTTCACATTTGTTGTCAAAAGCTAAATTACTGTTATTTACGACATATGGTAAAATAATAATTTAAAGTGACAATGAGCCGGATAAATACTCACATTCTCGTGAATGCAAAGTTCGAGTCGGCCGTCTTGGACAACGTATATGCTTTCGTCGTCGTCTCCTGGCCTGAACAGCCCCTCCCCCTCTTGCAGTTCAATAAACACCATGTGACGACACAATTCAAGGAACAGGGGCTTTTCAAAGTGTCCCAAAACCCTGAAAAAAGTATTAGCATATTCAGGAGAACACTGTAAACAGCCATGTTTCATCCATGCGGGGTCAGTAAGCTCCGTTACCTGACATTCTTCAGCATGTAGAGGACCTCTGAAGGAAGGTTGGAGCTCTGCACGTCAAACTCCGTCAAGTCAGCCTCTAGAAGTGAGGGAGGGGGCTCTTTGGGCTGAAGGGTGGGGGGGTCCTTACGAATGCGCAGTATTCTGTCAGGCAAAAATAAAAATAATAAGTTCATTCATTCAGTATTACACTCACATTTGACAGTTTAAGCATTTCTGGTTAGAGCTCCTTGATATTGTTTCTAAATAAAAACATAATTATCATCATCAGGGTGCACACAAACAAAGATGCTTAACACAAACTGTAAAACTGTAAAGAGTGCGCATACTTGCGTGCGATGCTGAGAACCTTGGTCCTTTTGCGTATGCGCTGCGACTGCTTTGAGACTAATGTGGTGGAGGTAGGCGGGATAGACGAGAGGGTTTGGACCTAGGCCATAAAACAATACATTTGAGTCTGCTGTACTTAAGTCCAGTGCACAAATCTAAAGCAAAATACCATGTGTGACGCTTTAATCTCTAAAAGATAAACGAGACAGACAAAAGTAAGTTGTTATCCAGTTTAGAAGTCGATCAGTGTCTGCGCTGTAGTGATTACACTAGAAAACACAAAAAGCAGCTAAGTAGCATGAATGAGCAAATGTTACACAACATATGAAACTAGAATAAGTAGCAGAGCAGAACTAGCTGATTGTTTGCGTTCATGACAGAAACGGAGATAACCTTTCGCATAATCTTCCTTCCATAGAAGAGCACTTTATCCCTTTTTCTGAAGCGATAATGAGGCACATCAGGTTTCCCTTGTAACGCACACAAAAAAGAAAACTATTATTAAAAACTTTTTTTTTTTTATATAATAGAAATATATGCATCTACTGTAAATAAGGGATTATGTCCTGCCAAAGCATGGCACCCTTTATTGAGAAAGTGATAAAGTCCAGGGTTTAAAATACTTTCTGTATTGGTGATTGGCAATCACCTAAAGAAACATTTTCAGGGAGCTTAAATTAAATAATCTTAATGACTTCCCAGTGACAAGGAGCAGAATAAATTAGTTGCTACCAGACATGTTATTTTTCTACACTAGAAGAAATAGAGTATGAATATTGTGTAAATTATGTAATGTAGGACTCACTGGCCAGCTTGTATCTCCTGTAAAGGAAGAGCACCACTATTCCGATCAAGCAAACTGCTACAACAGCTCCAATCAAGACACCAGTGAGCTGAAAGTCACGAAGTTGTCACAATTAAATAGACATTCTGTAGTCTTGAAAGTAATGTTCTCTACACCACAAAATTACAGGGCATTGCTTCATATGGTTTCTTAAAATTCATCACCAAGTTCTTAAAATAAAGACATGCAAAGTAATTCACAATTATTTCAACCTACCATGGTGGTGTGCATTCTCTCCTCCACAAACTGTTGAACTCGTTCTTTGATTTCATTTTTGCTGGTAAACATCTACGCAAAGAACAAGTAAGTACATACAAGCATATTGATCTGTGTACTGTAATAATAAATCAAAACATGTTAAATTACATCATAGTCAACACACTCACCAAGTCTGTCCATCTGTAAATGTCCTTCTCATCGGCTTCATTACTACTAGTACACGATTCCATCCTTTACTGTAGCTGGGTTCATATCAATATCTTACTCTGGAAAACGTATGGAGGTAAAGTTGGTTTTATATTCTCACATTCAACATTCATCAGACATTCAACAGACATTCGCCAATAGCCATTTAGATTTGAACATCAATAACTTTTTCATTGATTGACATATACAACCCAAAACAGTTGTAATTAATTCTCCACATGGATATGTCAATCAATGAAAAAGTTATTGATCTTCACAACCGTAGACCATTGCCTTTTTTCGGGAATAGTACTAGATACATATTGATTTATTGCATATTTTAAGAAGTTATATTAAATCCTATGTATACTCCTCAGTAAAATCAAAGGTTTTTACCACCTTTGATTTTACTGAGGAGGCCAGTAGGCCAGGCATGTGGAGAATTAATTACGTTTTGGTTTGTCCATGTCAATCAATGAAAAAGTTATTGATTTTCAAATCTAAATGGCTATTGGCGAATGTCTGTTGAATATCTGTTGAATGTCTGATTAATGTTGAATGTGAGAATATAAAACCAACTTTACCTCCATGGAAAATGGACACTTTGCTTGTTATGCCTGAGGATATTTACCATTAATAAACTGCATAGAACTCGACAGAGAATTTGCAGTAAGTTACACATGCCATGCGTTAATATATTAGTTACAAAACATGCAGTTAACATTATTTCCTGATATATTTATATTCTGCACGCATTAGTGTATTTGCTACGGTACCGTACAATAGCTCAGTGCAATAGCTAACGATTACAATTAGCTAATAATTTACTACAGTCAATGATGGCTAGCCTATGCTAGTTATCTGGAATTACTATTAATGTACAACAATTTTATGCTCAAACGCATACACAGAGGTTGTCGTTACCTTCAAAGCTCGCTAGACTGAAGCTATTACCAAAGCCGAAGGACACACAGAAAGTTAGCAGGTTTGCTAACAAAGTTTTCATGACTGACGCTGTCCCTTTATTTGGATCCACCCCCTTTCTCCGTTAACCAATGGATATCTTGGTATCAACCGTTGCCGCGATACGGTCCAAGTTCTCATCCAATCACACAGGGACATGTCCAGCAAAGGAGTGAATTTCCTGTTTACACTCTAATCAGAGAGAATATAATTGAATTTTTATATTCAATCATATAAATATTTGCTATAATGTCCACAATCTATTTTTCGGTGGGTTGACCAAAATACTGAAAACAATTGACTTGAGATGTTTAATTTAAATAAAATTATCTAACTACTTAGTAGGTTCAATAAAGATGATATATGTATTAAATATATGTCTTTAAATGTCATCCATCAGACAAATATTGTATCCGATATATTTATATTTGATTTAATAACAAGCTTTTGGCTGCATACAATTTTGCACATAATGTACAAATTAAATCCTACCAAATTGATGATGGACATTGACGTTTAGTCTTTGTGACATAACAGCACACAACCATAATACTCCAAATCTTTGAGAAAACTTAACATTTTATATACTTGCCCTCTCTCAGTTCATCAACTGCCAAATGTACACTTAGAATTATATTTATTAAGCATGACAAGCAAGAACATATTTGACAAAATATGATTACTTTACAAAATATTAAAAATAATAAAGGCACATATGGACGGAAGTGTTAAATTAAAAAGCATGTTCATATATATATTTTTTTTTTTTTACTTTACATTACAATTATTTATTTATATATAACATTTATAAAAGCATACAGAAAGAATATCCTCATCTCAATATTATATAACTAAGCTATATATAACATTTATAAAAGCATAAAGAAAGAATATCCTTATCTTATTATTATATAACTAAGCTATATATAACATTTATAAAAGCATAAAGAAAGAATATCCTCATCTTAATATTATATAACTAAGCTAAGGCAGATTGTTTTGCCATGTTTTTAACAGCTTTCCTACCATTTCCACGCACTTCAATTGGCTTTCTAACAAAGGTTAGGTGAATCAATCTTATAAAGTACAATATATTAATTATTTGTCATTCATAAACCACACACATATACACGCATAGCAATACGCACACACACACGCACAAACACACGCACACACACACAAACACGCACACACAGGGCTGTGACATAAAACTAATGTTTTTTTAGCATTTCCATTTAATTTGCTCTCTCTCTGCTCTTGTAAGTACATTTAATACATAAATTTTAAAAAGTATTTTAAAAGTATTCCGAGCAGCAATATTGTATATTATGAGAACCCAACAATGTAAATACACCAGAAACTACAGCATTCTAACAAGTAATCACATCTTTAAACAAATTGTCACAAACAAGCACACATTATCAATACAAAAGAAAAGGAGCATATTTTTCCAATTTTCATCTAAAAAAGTACTTTCCTCAATTGCATGCCCCGAGATCCACAAAAGTTGACCTATAGCAGCTCACTGACAATGTTTAAAAATCAACTGCCCACAATCAGCTTTTGGGGGAAGGGTAGAGAATAGTGTGGTATGGTGTTTGGGGGGGGGGGGGGGGGGGGGGCAA
>JAODOY010056165.1:0-17956 GCA_025399855.1 Forbesichthys papilliferus
CTCCTTTCGACGCGAAGGAGTAGCGGCTCTACTCAGAGTTCCTCACGGATAGCTGAGCTTCTCACCCTATCTTTAAGAGAGAATAAATCATAAATCAAATAAATGTGTCTTTATATTTTAAGAAAAATCACTTTAGTGTCAAAAAATCTGAGGGAATAGTTGTTGGATGGTAAGGCAGACATCCGTACCTTTGTCCTTCCCAGCTGTTCACAGCAGAAACTGTACAGGGGATTCAGGCTCTGCCGCCTTGTCCCCATACTTTATCTCTCCCAATATTCATTGGTGGCTTTATTAGCAGTGAGCAGCTGCTGTTGACAGTCAGTTAAATTACTTTTTAACCTTGCCTTGAGATAATTGTAGGGAGTCCTTGAAAGTACTAATTATTTCATAATGTACTTTGTTCAATGATGAACAAACACTATTTTAGTAGTAATATTATTACAGACACAACATTTTGTTTGTGTTGTATTGTGACTTACAATAATCTGTTACAGTACCTGCACAATATAATTATTATCCATTGTAATGCTACAGTAGTCTACAAAATACTATTAACTACCTACCTTTTCATTGGGCCCAAAATCCTTAGCAACACCCCTGCATGTGTTCACAGTATATCCATCCATATATCCATCCATCCATCCACCGTCACCCGCTTATCCGGATTCAGGTCGTGGGGGCAGTGCAGCTCCACAGGGGACCCCAAACTTCCCTATCCCGAGCCACATTAGCAAGCTCTGACTGGGGGATCCCGAGGCATTCCCAGACCAGTCTGGAGATATAGCCAGATATGTCCACAGCATAGCATTGGACAAAATTCCTAATACAGATTATTCATTGTTCATCACACCAATGTATAAGTAAGTACTGTATAATTACAATGTGTATTAATATGATTATTATTAGAATGACTAATAGTTGTATATTATTACTATTATCAAGACACTGCTAGCATTAAAAGCATGCAGTGTTTGGCGCTGATAAATAGTTCACTGGTAAATGTGCTAATCCTGCCTGTCAAGATTAATGTCACTAATCCTGCCTAGTCTTATCAATGCCCCTTAAACCATATAGGGTTCATTTTAGCATTCCAGATACTGGCTGTTGCTGATCCAAAGTCTTAAAGCCTTGCTGTATCTGCCTGTATTGTCTGCCCCTTTACCATTGAAGATATTCTAGTTTGGTCCATAAAAACAAGGGGCCCTATTTTAATTATCTAAGATCACAGCCCGGAGCACAAGGCACAAATTTATTTAAAGGCGTGGACTTGCACTCATCTTTATTACTGGGTGTGTTTTGGGCATAACATAAAATAAACCAATCCGAGCGTCATCTCACATTCCCTTTAAACATCCAAGGTTGCTTGCATCGTGGGTGGATTGCTACTATACTGACGTCCCTGTGTGGATAAAGCAGTGTACGCGTGCTGTGCACGTGTCGCAGACCATATTGTTTTGCACTGCTCCGTTGACTTTAGACCAGGTTTTTGCTGGTCTATCACGCAATCACTTTACACTGCCTCAAGATAGCAAGGCACCAGGTATACGCTAGACCCTACCACATGTTGTTTAGACTAACACACCCACGGGCGCTCAAGTAGGTGCAAGTGCATTTGCTATTTAGAGGACGTGCGCACTGGACGGGAAAATGACAACTGTGCCGGTCTGAAATTAGCAAAGACACTTGTGTTCTCGCTTTGTGCCAGGTGTAAGATAGTGCCCAAGATGATAAAACAAGTAATTATTTTAAATATGTACAGTAGCCTTTACATTAAACATGGATCTGTTAATAGAAAAGAGAGAGAGAGTTTTATTTGGGATGAGACAATATATGATTTTATAATTGATCAGGATGAAAATACTCAAGACAACTCTATCGTGGTGAAGTTACATTATTGGGATGTCTTCACAAGTTTTGGAATCTCTATCACTATTCAACACAATCAGTTTCAACTGGCGTGGTCTGTAAGAAGAGAGACGGGCTCTTTCAACACGGACGGTCATTGGTTATTTTAGGCTGTGGACAACTATTGGTTTAGCTGGTTTAGTGTCAATTGAAAGCTGAGTGTGCAGTAGCTATTTGGAGAGCATAGCAATTGTCAACATGTGTACTAGAGTATGACAGCATGTATGGAAGATTGCGTCTGCCAGGTAAAATGAAAATAATACAATAGCAGTCTGCGCAATATCTATTTATGCAGTAGTGTGTGTTGGACTAATTATTTTACTGGATTGCATTGTCTGGAACTTTGCCAATGTATCAAGATTGTTTTATACCATTATTGATTGGGGGAGTATGACTGGATTGTGGATTGTAACGGGAGTAAAAAGGGGCAGGAACCAGGCGTAGGTTTGCTTTGAAAAACAATAGATTTTAATGAAGGAACAAGGCATCACTTAACAGGACAGCAAACAATAACCGACAAAGACCAGGTTAAACAGAAGGGGTACATAGAGGGAAGGAGGGAGAAGTAGGGAAGGTGGACCAGGATGTGTTCAGGGGAAAGCGGAAAACCGGGAAGTGTGCTGGAAGAACCATTACATGGATACTACTGTATGAGAATGTTGTGAATAGTTGCTTTAATGCCTTACATCAAGATAAATATGCCTGTACTGTATTTTGGTCTTGACTATTTCTTTTTTTATCCTGATATTCATGTTGTGGGTGTTTTGCCTTATAACAATGCACCAGGCCAGCACAGTGTGTACAGTAGCGTTGATGAAATATACAGGAGTCATGTCATATGGATTTCAAGTTATTTTAGTAGCACACATGATCTTGCAACGAGCTTCACACAATGTGTGAAATTACAGGGAATGCAAATGAACTAAATAGATTGGAAAACAGATGGCATATCATCTCATATCTAACAGTATGCTCTGGAGGAGGTATGTATGGAAGGAAAGCTTTATTGTAAATCTAAATGCCTCATCAGTTTTTGGGCCAGGTGTAGTTTGTGGAGGGCAATCATACCTTCAATAGTAACGATCCCATCGGCCTTCAGGGCTTGTGTGCTGTATGATTGTGCTGCTCACAGAGGTTTTTATGCATCCATAAACAATTCTTCAGGGCTTCACAACACCATTTGTGTCTTCTTTCCCATGCTCGTACACCTGATAGCAAATGTATGGGTGAACTTTCCGTTGGCACTGTATCATTATACAATGCAATATTGTTAAAAATAAAAAAACATACTACTGAGGTGGCCATTTTGGTCAGTAGTTGTTTTAGAAAAACATAACTATAGTCCATCTTTTTGTAGGCCTATCGTATT
Organism: Forbesichthys papilliferus; assembly: GCA_025399855.1. NCBI lineage: Eukaryota > Metazoa > Chordata > Actinopteri > Percopsiformes > Amblyopsidae > Forbesichthys > Forbesichthys papilliferus. The sequence goes on from JAODOY010056165.1 coordinate 3,275, forward strand.
TCTATGTTTGTATGGCATGTCTGTATTTCTTTCACCTGCAACAACAAACCATAGCTGTCTGTACTATATACAGACAGCTGGTCTGTGGGACTCACAGACTAGAATATGTGGTGGAATTCAGTCTCACAATACAGATACACAGAGATGTTACTATCACATATCAATACCTCTACTGCTGTCAAGTAGGCGATTCCTACTCGAAAACCATCAACAACAATTTCATTTTGAAGCATTTGTTTTCCCCTCCCATATGTCGTGTGAACTGCCGTGGTGCTTGCACTACAACAGGTATGGCTATAGCCTCGTGAACCATCTCCAAGCTCCAACTATATTTCGACTCAAGAAATCAGTCTGGCACCCTTAATTCATAAAGGGTTTGTCATAAAGGCGGTGCCAATACATTTCAGTCAAACTTCCTTACATTCAATTGGACTACCTACCTTCATCTCACCCAGTTAGCATGGCTAAAATCAGTCAGAGCACCAATGAAAGGCATGACGTACCCTGATGATTTCATCTTGGTAAACACTTCAGCTAACCTCTGATTGGCCCAGTTACTTTATGAAGGGGCGACAAACGCTTTTGCATTGAGGGGTTCCAGACTGATACTAATGCAAAATGATATTGAAACTTGCGAAATCAGGGCGGTCTCATGAGGTTATTGTTATAGTAAGTTAGGGGGCAAAGCATTTTTGAAGATGACCTCAAATTCATCCAAAACCACAGAAACAGATATGTATAAAATGTTGATCATGAATCAACAATAACCATTTATATACAGCTAAAACAAATTAAAATCGACCCCATTGAACACAGATACATACAAAATGTGTACAGAACATTGAAAACATATAGTCATATTTATTTTATGTTAAACCAGTTGTCCCCATTCAATTAGGGAAAGTCATTAAATTGTTAAATGTTAAAAATGGAATGGGGTCAAACTGACCCCAAAGAAAATAGGAGTGTTTTAACAGAATAGTTAGAGAAGTCAGTTAACTAGGCCAAATAGGTTACTTCAGGATAGACACCCTGTAAAATGACTGCCCACCAGTGATTTAATTCAATAGAAACAAACATGTTCTATCTGTGAGTTCCCTGTTCTGAAAGGACCAGCCGCCACTGAGAACCCAGGAGTCCATATCTGGGCACTCAAACATCACCTGCTTTTTTGTCAGTTTATATTTCCAAATGTTATGTTCTTCCATTTCCAGTGAAAATGTTTCAATGTCATGCTATATTATGAAGCTTGTCTGCTCTTGTTGGTTCTATCCAATTATGAGTCACAGATAAGATTTGTATTAACCATTGACAACAATTCTCTCAGCCAGTGCTTTTAAGACTATTAGAACAAAATCTATTTTGTGTTTCCAGATGTTTTCTATGCTAAATGCAATTCTGCAAAGCCTTCAGGTTTGGTGAATCGACAGCCCGTGTTTTGACATTTACGAAACAGAGCCTGAAAATCCATTTAAGCTTTTGGGTTCTGTAGGTCTTTCATATGATGATAATAAACAGTGGATCGGGCATCAAATCAGGCACCACCATATACAGTAGTGCGGGATTATGAGTCCTGAACCTGCAGTATGTGAGGTTCTATACTTTTGTATACAGAGAAGAACAACATTATAAGTTGTACTTAAGAGTAATAAATTGCGAGCTTCACATGGAAGCAACATTGTGCTTAGTCTCTGGCTAACAGCGTCAGTACCCGCCTACTTGACAAGCAAGGTGTTTCGATTGACATGTAAGACGACCAACTACATAACTCCATGACTACGTCAGATGTTAAACGGTTACTGATTAAAATAAATGTTCAAATATGGGAGGAGGCTGAGACTACTTTGTGCTAGACTTGGGGTAGCATGGTAGTGCTCTGCATCATTCAACAGACAGCCAAATGGTTATTCACAGTTCCATCACCGAGCTAAACCTAGCTATTCTTGAGAGCTGCTCAAGCCCAACCTGCTTTTAGATACTCGTAATTACATTCAGTGCAGAGATGCCACGTCATTAAAAATTAAAAAAAATTAAATTCCATTTACTTCAACTAATTAATCTTGTAATAAAAATGCTGCGTACCTTTTTATTTTGAAAATAATTAGTTGTCTTTTGTTGGAATATAGATGGTGTCTCCTCACCCAGTTCCAGCGTGTTCGTTTATGGAGTTTAAGTAAAGGGAAAACAATGTGACCAAGTTTATCAAAATCAGCTTTAATATAATAATAGTAGATCACAAATACAAGTTACAGGCCCTGGTCCACACTTCCTTTAACTGACTGACAGCATGCAATATCAAAAGTTCGAGAAGTCTGGCCCCGACTGTCTCTCGGCCCAGTGATAATATTCTAGACAGTGTTTCCCTATCAGATGTTGATTTTGCGTCTCCCCCAATCCTGTGGCCCCACGTCCGTCCTCTCCTCCTGCTGGGCGTGGTTGCTGGGGAAGGTATCTGTGAACACTCTTCATGTCCCCACCCCATGCCTATCTCTTGTTTGAACAGTTTGTTCATTAAAGTGCTGTCCCTGTCTGTTTCTATCTGTTTCCCTGCTCCCTGCTGACTCAGTACTTTGTTACGCGTAAGACAGTCTAATTCTTACAATAGTGTGACACACAATACATCTATCAGGATAACTAAACTGTTAAGCATAATCCTTAGTGCCCGGGTGAAGAGGCCTTCACTCCTTTGTTGCCAAGCAGAGTCGATGTCACCGAGACCACACTGCCCCACGCTTAACCTTGAGAGATAGCGGTCTTCCAATGTGTTCACTTTTAAGCAATAACATCTAATATATATCACTCTGCATTAAGCCTCGTGTTCACCAAAGCATTTTTTTTTTCTCACACCATTGTTATTTTTAAATTGATTCCAATGGGAGCACTGCGTTATTCCAGGCTTCTAAAAACAACAGGAGTGCGGTGTAGCGCCAAGCATATTTTCCACGCCGCGTGCCGGGTGCTAAATGTTGTTTCAAGTTGAATAATATTAAATTTAGGGTAAAACGCAGCGCCCATCACTGTCATTGTTATCCCGTCCATTCCATCGCAGCGGACTACAGTACGAGCAACCGTCACATCCTTTTTGCAACGACAAAAACTATGAAGAAGTCGATAGCTGTCAGATCATATCCCCGCCAACTACCACGACAATACTAACATAAAAAATAGTGTATAGAATATTAAAAAATGAAATAATTAGTTGACAACACAAACTAGCCTGTCTATTTGCAACATATGACTTTCCACAGAGATTCTGTGAGAATCTCCCATTCCTTAATTTAGGGATTTTGGTTACACCTTTAATGTAGATAACTGAACAGTTCTGAAGTGGTTTCTATCTGTTATTTGCAGACCATTGCTTACATTACATTCATTTGTGGTATTAGCTTTCCTTGTGATTTTAGGCTTCCTTTACACAGTACATCTCTTAATAATGCATAGTGCATAGCCTTGACCTTGAAGCCTCCCTCTCCTCATCACTTTACTTCTCTTTGGCTGGAAACACAGCAAAGCCACTTTATCCATTGGCCAACATCACTGACTACAGTAATTATGCCCAGTAATTCCATAGAGAGCTTAAGTCGCTTTATGTCGCTTAGGTTGGTAAAAATATGTATGGTAGTGAGCGGTGAGAATTAAATTATTTTTGATCCCGTTTGAATTGTGTCACAAAGTACACATATGATGTTCATCTATTTAAAAGAAAATAGAAAGTAAAGAACGTTACAGTTTGCAAAACTTTAAAGTAATATTTAGTTTTGTGTGTAACTTCTCTGTGAACTACAGCTTTCGTCTCGCACAACATACATCACCAAAACAATGCTTTGTTCGGCTTGTGGGTTATGTTGCAAGAATGTCATTAATGCGACTTATGGGTGCGTAGTCTTACTAATTACGTATTTTTATAGTCTTATACTTACTTATGTCTTATACAAGAAATGTATTTGACAAACTGCGACTCAATTTACTTTCTTTTAAATAGACATACATCATATGTGTACTTCGTGTCACAATTCAAATGGGATCAAAGAATAATTTTATTCTAGCCATTAACTACCATACTGTACATATTCTTTTCAAACTAAGGTCCCATAATGTGATTTATCTCTATTGAAGCGACAGTAAGCAACAGCAGCCACATAGCCATAGATCACATAGCCTTCTGAAATCGCTATGAGAAGGATAGGAACATGCAGAGGAGAGGCGCACTAGCTACACAGAGAGGAGAGTACTTCCCCAGAATGCATTGCTGCTGTAAAACAGCCAGACCTTTACCGAGGCATACTTCATTAATCAGAATATTAATCTTCCTGGTGATTAAATTTGGTGATAAAAGGGATGAAACAGAAAGTGTGTGAGTGTTTTTGCATGCATCACTGAGTTTGTTTGTCTCTGTTCAAGGGGTCACTTATCAAAAGAATAATTAAACACAATTGACTAAAGTAATTTTCATGGGGGTCATATGAAAAAAACTTTAATTTGATAAGCAGCTCGTATAATGCTGGTGCCAAACTGTCAGCAGCGCACTATGCACTGCCCTTCATCCTAGTTATTGTATTTATTGTATTGCTATTTTTTGATGCAGCAACCTCAAGTCAAAATAATTTATGTGAAAATGAAGAAAAAAGATTTTTATTATGAAATGGACGAATGGGGAATACATAGCTGACATACAATTACCTCGTGTCTGCATGTTCCCACAAGTACAGTGTGTGACAGAAATAGGAAACAAAGAAGAGAAACTAAATAGGTTTTGGAGGGAATGCACTCTTCTCCTGTGTAGGCGTAGTGTAGGTCTACTGTCTGTATTTCCTCTCAGAGAACGTCAAATGCATATTTGCATCTTTACCTACTGGCACTGTTCGAATTACGCCCCAGCCCCCTTAGTTCTGGCCAGGGCATCCCTAGTTCCGTTTGAAATCACAGTTTGGGAAGGATATTCATTTATTTTCTGTCGTTGTCATGTCACCCGCATTATTTAACCCAGTAGCATATTAATACCATAGGCGACCGATCCATTTAACTTAAAAAAGGGAAGCCGTTTTGCGTAACTCTGTCTCATGATGTTTGGCATGTGTAGTCGAGGTGATGTTCCAGATGTGCAACCGGGATGTCTTCTGCTAAAGCCCTGAATCTTAGGCTATAGTGCATTATTCATATAATCTGGTTTGAAAGTGCCTGTTATAAAATCCTTTATAACGCTGAGAATTATAACTCGTTTGCCGTAACTTTCACATTCATCGTTCCACTCAAATCAATACTATAATCTAAAATCAGCCACACTATTTTTGTACTTTTAACATAAACATATTAATTTGTGTTAAACTTGTGTAAAGCAAAAACCTGGTCTAAAGTGACTACGAGGTGCCTATGGCAGGTGGAAAACGTGTGTACACTCTCCTTGTTACACAAACAGGGCCGCTGTGCAGGAGCGCAAAGGATATGCACCAATTACATTATATATACAGTATACTGTATATTCACAACATATTTTGTCTTAATTAATTAAAAATAGGCTCATTTAGAGACTGTCAAATCTATATTTTGGTTCATCTACATGGATTGTTTAGTAAGGCGGGCGGGGCGCAGAGCAGGACGCTGCTTCACGTGTGAACAGCCCTCTCCCTGCTATGTTATGTTACAACTAAATTAGCGTGCTTATAGTAGGCAACTTGTTCAGCAGAAGCAGAATATATGGATTTTAGATCTACTGTATGGCATCTCATATACTGAGTCTATATTCCTTTTTCTTCCTGTGTGTGTGTGTGTATGTGGGAGGTAACCCCGGTTGTCTTAAATTGTCCCTCAGATACATATTGGCTAAGTCTTCCTCTGCTCACCTCCCCACTGAATAGCTATTGAGCATATTAGCACATGCTGGATGCTGTCAATGGTTGTTTGTGGTGTAGGTAGGTCCCCTATCAATTATTTGTATTGTTATTACTACAGTACACACATCATACTACACTGGCTGTGATGGAGGTACTATAGGTCCCCTACGACATGTAAAGCACCATGGGTGCAGTATCTCAAATAGTCGTGCAATATAAGTGTAATGATTAATATTAAGTATTATTATTACACATACACGTGCATAGTGCACACTTTTCGTTATCAACTTCAAACCTCCTTAATTGTGTGTTAATACTAATTGATTTTTATTATACAATAGTTTATACTTGAAATTGGGTGTGTTTTGGACAAATATAAATGTTTTACTCTATATAAACTTTTAATAAAATATCATTCTAAATGTATATCTGTAAAGAGTTAGTCTTTACTACAGATATAATAACTTTGTGGTGTTACTGTAGAAAGAAAAATAAGTCAGAAAATGTGTAATGCGGCCAAAGAGGCTGACACGAAATGTAATAAAAAAATAATAATAAAAAAATAAAGGCACCACACTGGGGTTCACTCACGAAAGAAAATAATAACCTTACAGCAAAATGTTACCCAGTAACATGCAGAGCTAGGCAAAACACAGCGAATAACCCACAAGAGTTCAAACAGAAACACCAACTGATAAAGGGGAGAACAAACACTCAACCAGAAACAGGTGCGGTAATCCCTGGCTGCCACCTGTCACACATCGGTGATTAGTACTCCGGGAAGCGGGAGCGGCTGGCACCACCCCTCCGCAGGATGTCGGCGCGACAAAATGTGATTACTTTTAACCTCATAGTGTAAAATGCACCATATGGAATTATATTAACACTAAATTGACTATTTATTTATCTAAAAGAAAAGTACTTCATTTAAAATAATTGTTATTTAGTTTGGAATAAATTATTATTCAGTCTGACTGAGTATATGTGAGTAATGTCTGATTCTAAGGAGAGATGTTTTCAAATTACTTTAATCATGCAATCCTAAACACCACGTCCTAATGTGTCACAACAGCCACATTGTAGACGTGGGCCAGTTCCAGCTGCATGAAGGTCTGTCTTGTTCACCCATAATATGGGCATGGCATACAGCCTTCCAGATGATGGCATAAGAGCTAACGCAGAGGTTACACATCCTCGGCCTGTCTTCATCTGACCTAGCTCTATCTAACTTGAACAAATACCATGCCATAATGTGGTTGTTGTGACAGTTACACTGTTGACCTGAGACATTTGCAGGTCTACGAAGGCCTGTCGTGTGTGCTAACTCTTCGGCGTTGGCAGACTACCTTCCTGACGATGGCATGAGGCTCTGTAAAGCAAAGTTCATCATCGTCATTTAGACTACAGAGGCATACTATATGGGATGCTTTAAAGTTCAACTAATCTTACCATTTCTCATCAGACCCATCACTTTCTGACGTAGGCTCAACCTCGTGCAGCTCTTTTTTCTCTGTTTCCTATTTTTAACATCTGTATGATTTGATGATTTAGCACTAGTAGAATGTGCACTGAAACGATAAAAAATACAGTAATGTTCAATAAACTTGACACAATAAATGATAGTCTAGTCCAGTGGTTTGGAGGTTGACTAATAAGTAAATTAAGTATATTGGTAATATGTCAGTAATATCAGTAAAGCATTGACAAACAATACAAACAAATTATGAAGTCAAATCAAATTGACCTATTGATAATTATTGGATTGTGTAATAACTTTAACACAACAAGTTCCATAAAGCACAAGAAAATCTATCCAAATAATTATTAGAACATTTGTTAATGCATAAAACTATATATCGAATGTGTGTATACTGTGTGTATACATATTGTAGTAGGTTTTTCTTTTATATATAATTAGTTTCACTTCACTGAAGTGGATACATTTGTTGGAGCTAATGGTGAACCCACGGTACAGTACCTCTGTTTAGCCTTACAAGGTTGAACTTTGAGCCTTTTCCTCTCTGACTCTGTGCCTGGCATATTCACAGATGTCCTGTTGAGATAAGAGGTTGTGTAAATCATGTACTGTGTGTGTGTGTGTGCAGTTGTGTTTTATGTTGTTCATTTTGATCACCGGTGTGTAAAGTGAGATGATGCAATGCAACACATACCTGCTGTCACTCTTGTCCCTCTTGCGCTTTTGTTTGCGAACAACCCCACTGGGTTGCACGTGGTCTCTGAAAAGCACAGTGAATTTTGCTATTTATCTGAGTCACAGTGGATGCAGTTATAATGGGGCCGGGTGTTAAACCTCGCTTAAATGTTATTTAATCAAGGTGAAAGCATGGGCTCTGCACTTTTTGCTAACACTTAACACTTTTTGCTAATGTGTTCTCAAGGGGGCAGGTTGAATGTGCACAAGAAGTTACCTGTGTTTATCCTCAAGGGGCCCAAATGATTGAGCCCCAGATTGACCCTGCAGCACTGGTGTGGCAGGTTGGGCTGGAACACTCTCCGGTGCAGAGGATGAGCTAGCCAGCTTTGAGCGGCCTGCTCGGGAGGTAGATGTGGGATCAGCTTTGTCTTCCGCAGGGACGGGGCCAACTAGACTGGCGGCCCTGTTGTCCGTCTGGGTTGTGTCTTGGCTGTCAACGCTAGCCACAACAGACTGAGATGCTGCCACTGGGTAATAGGGTGTGGGCATTCTGACAACTTTGCCTACAGTCTGTCTGTGATAGGCTGCACTTTTTTGGACGAGGTAAGATTCTGTAAAGAACAAGTCACCTATTAGAATAGCACCGATTGCTCATCATAAGTGAGGACTGCGGAAACATATAGTATGAGGCTTTAGTTCAGTTCACCCGGGATTCTCACCATGTCTCCTCGTGTTCAGAGTCTGGTGGGGACCAGAGGCGATGGAACGGGTGCGTTGAGCCGAGGAGTGCTGGTCATCCTGGTGTCCAGACAGTTGAGCCAGGCTGGACACTGTGGAGGAGGCTTGCGTTGCCTGGGATCGATGGAGTAGGGTAGGGGGCACGGTCGCGGTCACTCTCTGCTTCCGACAGATATCCATTGTTTGAAAGCAGGACTTGACACTGAAAGGTTATGTTGGTTATAGGGGTGCACAATATATCGATTCAGTATTGTTATATCATATTGAAAATTTAACAGAAAGTGCAATATATTGTTTATTTTGTGGAGAGATATGCTATGCATTTTCGCATTACCTTTGTGTTTTTACTTATGTTTAAAAATATCTAAAATAATATCGATATTGCCATTTTCATTATAAATATCACAATATCACATTTTGTCAATATTGTGCACCCCTAGTTGGTTATGAGAGTGAGTGAGGTTGAGTGAAAATGGGTAGCTTTAAACATTCACACAATGAGCAATACAATGCCTTTAGTATGAAAAGTAAAACAGCGTTTTACAAACATGTGTGCATTGTCCAATGGGTGGATGACTTTACAAACGAAATGGTAGCGTGACCTATACTATACAGTTTAATTTACACTGAGATAGATTTCACAGTGATTGGAGAACATTAACTCTGCTAGAATATTCATATGCATTTGTCATTCACCCAACATATGGACATACTCTGTCCACACCAGGAGGTCTTAAAGTAATGTGTGTAATGCCGCCCACTGCCCATTGAAGGCAGACCGTAACATACTAGGAACTCTGGCTGTATGCTTGGTGGCTCATGGTGAGGAACGGATGCTGCAAGGCCTGCTCTGGTGTTATCCGTCTGTGACCGTCCAGCTGCAGCATCTTCTTCAACAGGTCCAAAAACACGTGCCGGTCTACAGCTTGCGCAGCGTAGTACTTCTCATGGTTATCATATGGAATGCACTGGAAGTACAATACACAGCCTTAGATCCCCGTCCGCTACACAGCTACTGCAGTGGGCTACATACTGTACCTACCCTCATTATGTCATCCAGAGACCGCACTGCCTTCTCAGCCTTCCTAAGAGTCCAAGGTAGTGCTCCAAACTTATCTGTGGTCTAAATGAGAAGATATTGTTAGCAGTAAGTATTAGGTTACCAAAATAAGAAATGCATTCATGACATTTACTGTAATACAATGGTATAATATAATAATATTAGCACAAATGGCAAAATGCACATACAGTAAGTAAATAATGATTTAGACTAAGGCTGTACCATATTAAACATAGGAATGTCTAATGCCAGGTGCCCACCAAATGCCTTCTATTGCGTTGCGTCTGAAGCTATGCCCTGAGAATGTCGCACTGGTCTGCGTTATGTTTCAACTCTTGTATTTTTGGCCGAAACGGCAACATACAAGATTCAACCGGATGTTTGAAAAGTTTTGAAATGCCCAGCCAGCTAGCTGTTAGCCCTGCTAATATCGTTTTCTAAAGTGATAAAAGCATACAAAAGTATTATTGCTTTCGGCGAATATCTTAGTTATACAAATATTGTCTGTGTTGAACATTTATTTCTATTTAAAGAGGAAAAGTATTAAAAACATATCTATTTTCACTGTCTGAAAACCATGGATATAGTGGTTCAGAAGAGTGTGGTAGTGTGTAGTCTTGTTAATGGTAAACAATATAAAACATAAAATCTGTTAATTATACAAACAACGTCTGTGTTAAACAGTAAAGTCCACGATGAGCCTAATTATTCAGAGATTGCTAATATTCTGGCCACACACCCCCACTCGGCCGGTTTGCCTTGCGTTGTATATTTCCGTTAGATGCAGATAAATACGGACTGTGCTTGCAGAAATAAAACACATGCATAATATTTGGTAGGCACCCGGCGTAAGGCAGGACGGTAAGGAGCAGTGTCTGTTTCCATAGTAACAATTTTTCTAATCTTTAAACCACATTACTTCCTGTGCTCATACATTTCTGGGCAATATCCAATAAAGACACATGAATCTGTAAATCCAATAGGTCTCATGTTATGCACTGCTGCTCTGATTTACTTTACATTGCTATTACCATTTAAAACTAAAAGGTGTAATATTTTAACACAAGAATTGCCTACGCAGCTTTGAATGACATTACATAGATGTTAGGCTGGCTTTACATAGTAAAACTTTCACGCACCTAGTTGCAGGCTGCAAGTTGCATGAAACTTAATTTCAATGCAACTTGAGTTACACCAAGCAATTATTAGGTGAAACTTTCTTGCAACTAGTTGCATGTTTTTACATGCAAGTTGAGTTACAGGAAGCACTTCAAAAATAAACGGTCTCGTACAACAAAAACACATCACAAATCACAAAAAGTTGCTGCCATATTGTTTTCTTGCTGAATAAAGTAAATACATGAGTAAATAAATACAATTACACCAGTATTGTGCATAGTAGCTATAGGGTCTATTAATTGTAAAATCTCCTTGGGGAGGTTCAGCCAAGAAGTTTGTAAGGCTTCTTAGGTATCTAAAGGTTGTAATATAAAAAGTAGGCTATATAGTTGAAATCATAGAACTAATTTACAGCTATTTTTGAAAATTGTTTGAAAATAAACAGCATGAAAGATTTTGATGTCATCATCTATCACATTATTAGCATTTTGATTGGCCATTGCATGCAACTAGTTTCAGAGTGCTGCAACTGTTGCGACTGAGATTCAGACAAGTGTGTTGCAGGGAGCTTCACACCAATTGCAAATTGGGTTCAACTGAGTTTCAAGCAACTAAAGTTGCATGAAAGTGTCACTGTGTAAAGCCAGCCTAAAGGACCACGGTAGACCGTACCTTGAGAATCCATTGCGCCTTCTGGAAGCCTTTCTTCTTAAAATAGCTGGTGGTATTTAGTCCAGCATCTAGGAGATGATCAGCAGGCTGGCCGTGGGTATCCACTATGTAACGTATCTGGGGACAGAACATACACTAAATTGAGAGGAATAGAGAAGAATACTGACTTGATAAATTATGAAGATTGCAGTGCATTGTTGTTTATTGTTAAAAATAAACAAATGCTTTTTGAGACAGGTCTGTACCCTATCAAGCCTTATCATGCCATACCATGTCGTAGCTACTGTTGCCAGGGTAGAGAGGCTGACCAGTGCACATCTCTGCTGCTATGCAGCCCAGAGACCACATGTCTATGGCCTGGGTGTATGGCAGACCTAGCAGGATCTCTGGAGCTCTAGGAAACAGAGTCAGAGGAAATTATGTTTGGTTTTTACATTTTCAATGCTAGCGCTGTTAGTTCTCTACCTTTCTGAAGAATGAACCCTCAATATTGAGTGATTCATAGCTGCTAAGTAAAAGTTAGAATAAAAGTACAGATACTTTTAATTCAGTTTCGAATAGTTTTTAATCAACAGTTTAAATTGATGCTATAAAATGTAGTCGTCGTTATCCCTAATCTATTTTTTGACCTCACCTATACCACCTGGTCTGAATGTAGGTGTGTAACTCCCCGCTGTTGACTTGATGGGCTAAGCCAAAATCGATCATCTTTACTGCCATTGGCCGTGTTTGTTGGTCCACCAACATTATGTTTGCTGGTTTGAGGTCAGCATGTGCGATTCCCAGCATCTTCAGATATTTCAGACCTGTTACCAACTGAAAAGAGATACTACATAACTTTATCATCCATGATGGGAAACATGGTTGTTTTGTCAACATACTGTAAGACAGTCCTCTTACCCGCTCAGTTAGATACATTTAAAAAAAAGGTTATGACTTTGCTGGTGTGTCTGTCGTTATTACTTTTGAGAATTCAGTAATGTGTTTTAATGTTATGTTGTAATATGCAGTAGCTAAGTTAACTTTGATTATGTGCTGCTTACATAAGTACATAAAATGTTGTTTGCTGTTGATAATCAACAACATAATTTATTCAGCTATTGAATAATGCACTTATTATTTAAAGTTACTTTGGATAAATACATTTGCAAAATACTTTAAATGTGAACAGGTAAAATATGAGGTTGCAAAAACCTCTTAAATCCATCAATTTAAAACAGCATTATTTATTACATTTCTATATTTGGGTTCACTACTTTCAACTTTATTACAATGTGGTTGTCACTGAATATATTCCAAAAATGTAAATAATTATTTAAATATTGCCAATTTAAAAACAAAAGATTTCAGATGAATTTATAGGTTTTTGCATTTGAAGTCTTCATAGGTTTTTGCATTTGAAGTCTTCATATAAATATATTGAGTATCTGTTAGGACTGAAATACATAAACAGTGTAATCTACTATATGACGCTGCAGTGCCCACACTTGCAGTATGTCACTTTGAGTACTGAGCAGAAATTAGGAATATGCAAACCAAAACTTCTAGTGAAGGAAAACGGTCAGAATTATATTGTTCCATCTTCAAGCATTTCCAAAAGTATCGCTTTCTTCTCTGAAGCCCTCAGCACTGCCCACTCAGTATTGATGTAACATAAACATCTGGGCAGAACTCTGATGCCTGTACAGTATACATTGAATACCACTGGTTGCATGGGGCAACAGGTACCAGGTAGATTGATTAAATAAAAAATCTGATTATCCATTGAGGGTAGAAATCATATAGCAATACTGTAGCATACTGTAACTGCAAACCCTATACCAATGGGTATGTAAAGTTAAAGGAACCCTTTAATCAGTACAGAAAGGATAGCATACCTGGTGGAGAATTGGCCGCACATCTTTTAGAGACAAATGCATTCTCTGGTGCAGGAGCTGTTGAAGACTGATGTCCAGGGCCTCAAACTTGAGGCAGATATGGCTTTTATAGATGAAAGAGCCCTGGTAATCTACAAAATTGCCATCTCTGTTAATAGCCTTCAGCTGTGTTAACATGGCCATCTGAGAATAAAGTAAATTAATAATTGCACTGAAAGGTGTTTATTTCATTCATTGTTTTTTTAGTTTTTTTTTACTTATTGTTCTTCTAATTGTCTAAATTGCATTCAAATGCATGGTAAAATATTGTTTTACCTCATGCTTTGTTTCTTGGCTGTTGCTAGCATGCTCCTTGATAATCTTGATGGCAACAATCTTGTAATTGGAAGTGTCTATACACTTCATTACTCTCCCAAACGTTCCTTCTCCGACACAGTCCTGCACCATGTAACTGGAGTGTTTGGAGCATAGTATGCTGCCTATACACAGCGATCTGAGAAGCTGGTCCTTAGGTCCTTTGGTTGCAAGATGTTCATTCTTCAAACTCATGATTACTCATTCAATAAATGCGCTAAGCAATACATCACCAAATGTCTGTACATGTTGTTCACATTAATTTAGTCTTGTTCAAAATTGCTTGTATCCAATATGTTCTATGACATCATAGTGGGACCATTAAGAATTATTAGCAGCCTTAACAGGACAGAATTAGCAAAGCACAATGGGTTTAATGCACATGATCTATTATTAATAATTGAATTATTATATTATTAATAATCAGTGTTGGGCAAGTTCAGGAGTTGTAATAAGTTACTAGTTACCTATTACTCCTTCAAAGTAAGTATTAAGTAATATTACTATACTTATTACTGGGTATTAAAAGTAATTAGTTACATTACTAGCTACATTACTATATTACTTCACTATCACTACCCTGTCTCGCCGTTTCCGACAACCTCTGTCAGCTTATTTTTGAATTGAATCCTCTTTATTGGAACAGTAATTTACATCAAGTCAACATTCATGGCCTGCTGGAGCTGCTGTAACTTTTGGGGTGTAACTAGTTACTGCCCAACACTGTTGTATACTGTTGTGTATGTATGTATGTATGTATGTATGTATGTGTATATATGTATATGTGTATATATGTATATGTGTATATCTGTATATGTGTATGTATATGTATGTGTGTATATGTTTATATATATATGTATATATGTGTGTGTGTGT
>JAODOY010056176.1:0-17956 GCA_025399855.1 Forbesichthys papilliferus
GCACACTGCATCAAATTGGTCTGCATGGCCGTCGTCCCAGAAGAAAGCCTCTTCTAAAGATGATGCACAAGAAAGCTTGCAAACAGTTTGCTGAAGACAAGCAGACTAAGGACCTGGAATACTGGAACCATGTCCTGTGGTCTGATGAGACCAAGATCGAATGTCATTTCTTCATTGTTGTCACATGAAAAGATATGCTCACATATTTGCAAGTATGTGAGGGGTGTACTCACTCTTGTGAGATACTGTATGTGTGTGTGTGTGTATATATATATATACACACACACACACACACATTTATATATACATACACATATATACATACACATATATACACACACACGTGTATATAATTAATCCTTTAAAAACATTTCTAATATTTTGAAAGGTTAGTTTATAGGCCTATACAAATGCTTGTAGTAAACTATTATTTGCAGTTAAAGGTAATCACAATATAAAGGAATATTGAATGTATGCAAGTAATTTCTGTTGGCAGGTTTGTTCTTGTTTATTTTCTACTATAAAACTGGAACTGTGAACAGAGAGAACCCCACCATCAACAGTTCCAAGACAGCCGTCTCGAACATGTGTGAGAATCCCTATGATAACATAGAAGCATTTTAACCCCAATAATCTTTTCTGCTCATCCACTTTTGAGTACCTAGAAAATCACAATATAAAGTTTTGTATATTATGAGATAATCAGTGTGTTGAGACCAAATGGTACTTGTTCATGTTAACAAGCAATATATTAATTGATGACAATTTCTTTGGTTTTGTTTATGTCACAATATTTCAGAATGTTTAAAGTCAGATTGTTTGGCCATCTACCACAACATCTACCATACGTCATGTAAACACACCCCCTCTCACACACAAACACAAATAACAAAAACAACTTTAATGTTTCATACTGTACAATAAATCAAAGATCGTTAAAAAATATTTCAGATTTATTCCATTAGGAGTACTTCTGCTTTGCCAAGGACATTTTCCATTTCGGAAACCTCCAGGGAAAAGTTCTGCCGTTCCTGCGTTAGACTTTCTCGCACCTCACCAAGGTCTGTTATTGTTGCATGGATTTCCTAGAGATGCAAGGAAAAGGACACAAGCTTCTGGAGGATGAGGCTATAAGTACAAAGTCACAAACATGGTCTGGCTCCGTAAATAGGACCATAAAAGTGGCGACCACCGCTCACAACAAAGCCGTAGCGCTACGCTTTGCGTCACAATACGTTTTAACGTGTGACGCGGTGCTACAGAGGGATTTTGTTTTGATTTGGTAAGCGTTCGAGAATGACATGCCCTGCCTTCATAGCTGTAGGTACAGGAGGATTTTATAGTTGCAAAGAGAGCTACCGTAAGAGAGTTTTTACTGGCTGCAGAAGGGAGTCAATCCCCATAGACTCCAAAGTTAAAATGGCTGACTTTACAGCAAAAAAAAAAAAAAAGTTAACAGCCTGGTCCAAAAAAAAAAAATTTAAAAAAAAATGTATTTGTCTCCATCACTAGTTCCCCCACCTGTGAGAACTGCACAGGGGGTTGAAATGTTCTCCTCATACAGACGACACGTAGGCTCAGCCACTGGTATATTTTTACAGAAGCCATGCTGGTATTTAGCCATCTTACTTGTGCACTTTATTCCTTTTAAGAGTGGTGGATATTCCCTTCATGTCGCCAACAGTACCAAGTGCTACAACAAAGCTCGGCAAACCTGTGCTTAACAGAACGTTTTCCTATGTGTTGTTGGGCTGAATGTCACACTGGTGTAGCGCAGTCAAGTGAATTACGTTTTTTTGTGTAGCTAACAAAAGGGTTCCTCCGGTAGACCGGGCGTTCTGAACATTCAACGGCACATCTCCTCCCAACATGTTTGCAACGTTCATGCACTATTTTTTTACGTTGGCTGCGTTTTATGAGTGTGGCGAGTGTTGCTTAATAATTCGTATTGAAACGTGTATTCTCTGCAGATGTCACATTCACTACCATATTGTTTCATAAATGCATGACAAATTAGTAACATTTTTATGAAATTACCACATCCTTCCTCGGCCTGGCTACGCCAACTACTGCGCTCAGCTAAATGTTTCTCTGACATTATTTTGGTAACCCTGTTCGCCTATCAGGGTGGGTTAGTGAGATGACATTGAAGTAAAGCGCACTTAACATGGTGGTATAGCTAGCAGTAGTCTCAGCCTCTTCCAGCCATATTGATGTTGTAATCAAAACAGTTTGAGCAATAGTTAAAAGGCTGTTCAATAGTTTCACAATTACCCAGAGGCCTACGCCCAGCAGGAGATAATGACTGAACACTTCCAGTGGAGCACACCCAGACAGAACCGATTCAAAAAGTTAATGTTGGGTCTGATACACCTGGCTAATCCTTCCTCGCCCACTTATATAAACTTGCTCAGGGACTTCAGATGGAAATTAGCTTGAAGCTAAATCTTGTAAGAATAATATTTCCTCTATTTGAGGTTAATGTATATTGCACATCATCCCTTTTCAAATACATTTAATTAAAAAAAGATAAAAAAAAGGTATAGTGATTTAGAGATTCGATACAACATCGCATACCTTAATATCGCGATAATCTGGTGTATCGATATTTTCTCACACCCCCAACATGCACATGTAATGGTAGATGATGCCAATATTTACCTGTAATTTAGCATGTTGACTTGAAGCCATCTCTCCAAAAGCCCTTAATTCGGTCAGAAGATCTCTGGATACACTCTGGTTAAAAAGTATGACAGGTGTCTTTAGTGGGTGAGCTTTAAATAAAGCCATTGTGTAATATGCGTGGTGTAGCATTTATCATTTACTGCATTTGTGCGTCTCAAACTTTCTTAATTGCGTGTTTCAACTGTGCTTTATGTAAAGTGTGCATAACTTAATAAAACATCTACCACCACTTTTGATCTGTCCTCTTCATGCTTCCGGGCCTTTTCTCCGATGCTCTCACCTAAAACTAGATCACATCATCAGTTATGATCGAATCTGGAAGTGAACTGCAATATAAAAGCAGGCAGCATTAATAACGTTGTACATTTATACCTGGGTCCACTTTCCCAGCCACAAGGAGAACATGGCAGTCCTTCAGGCATCTCTGGGCGTCTGTATGCTCTCTCTTGAGGTCACTGAACTGAAGCTCGAGCTCAGCGACTCTTTGCTGCAATACAATAACAACAATATTAGCAATAATAAATTCACAAATGTTTGCACCAGGGCACACATATAATGGCTATGTTTTTCAGGGGCTCCACACAAACTATTCAACATAAAGATGCTGGTTATTTACTTCTATGTTTGACTTTGAATGTTTACTAATCTTATTATTCACCTGGGTCTCTATGAGGTTTTTCTGCAGTTTGTCATTGGTAGCCAACAGTAGCTGGTTTTGGTCTCTCAGGTCCGCCTGTTGCCCGTATCTGGTGGAAGGTCTATTATAATGAGAAGAAGAGTGAACATTTTGTAAAAGCACATTTACAGAGAAGTTTTCCTCCCCATAGGTTGATAATGATGGGCATGCGGGCATACATACATACGGGCTTGCATACATACTAGGGGTGCACAATATATCGACTCAGTATTGTTATCGCAATATCACATTGCACAATATCATATCAAAAATATTGCAGGAAATGCAATATTCAGTTTATTTAGTGGAGCGATGCATCCATTGGCTGTTAGACTTAGTTGTGTTTGATTTAGACAGAACAGTAAGATGTGTGGCTGAGGAAGCTAATGACATAATAGAAGAGGAAAAATTAGTGGCCAAAAGAATTAATCCTTGGTATCTTGGAATTACTGCTGTTGTACCAGTCCAATATGACTGTCAGGTGAAAATGTGTTTTGATATGTTATGCATATTGTTTGATACATTTTCCCATACCCATTTGAGTTTTTACATAAGTTTAAAAATATTAAAAATTATATCGTAATTTTGCATGTTCAATATCACATTTTGTCAATATGATACATACATACATACATACATACATACAAACAATTTAACTCACGCTTTAAGGCCATTCGACGCAAAATACTTTCTGGAAGACAAAAAACAGTGTTAACACATAGCAAAGCTTTCTCAAGTAACTGAGCATAATTTGCTACGGTACTCCCAAAAGAAAACAAAATAATTCCTTCCAGCTTGTGTGAGCTGATACATTTAACATACCAACTATTATTGATGGTGTATTTCTTTAAAAATATTCTCAAATATCATGTTTATCAAAGTCATGTTCAAAAAAAGATAAAAATGGGACAGGTGGAAACCTGAGTTTTATCAAGTGAGGGTTTTAACTTAAGACTATATCAGTCTTTTAAAGAAGAGCAGAATATCATCTGATTCACTACCTCGGGATATTTTCTTTTTGGAGTTTCACAGCTCCCTCTGGTTTGGGAATGCCAGTGCCAACTGTATCCTTTGCATCCAGTTTATTGACGTGTTTCTTCATTTCTGTGAACGAAAACAGACGCTTGGCAGCTGACTTGCACCATTTTAAGGATTTCTGCAATTGGTACTAAAGTATGAAAAGTAAATGACAAAGAAAACTAATTTTACCGCTAACATGCAGTAGCCATTAGTATAAAAAGAAACTACAGATTCAGACTTGGTATAAATCAAGAAGCCAGTTACCGTACTGTAGGCAGTTCGTTGTTAAGACAGTACGGTAAATAGCTTAGCTACATTACAGAAAATGACTGCTAGCTGACTTAATATATATTTTAGGTTCCAGCTGATCTGATGTATAAACTAGTAGGTGACAAGCAGTGAAATATTTCCCAAACTCTCGGTAATAATAATATCCTACCTTGGCTTGAAGTATGAACGACGTCAATGACGTCCATCAAAAACAAAGTCCCGCCCCGCTTTAAGGATTTGAAAAAGGTTCCGCCCCCGTGTCGTCATCTCCTGTTTCAACATGTTCCTGTAACGATCATAACGCTATTTAACGTATTATTTACATCTTATTTGGTTTAATTTTCACAAACGTTATGGTTTAATCACATACAAAAACAACGGGGATATTAATATATCCACAACTAATTTAAAGGGGAATGATAACATACACCAGCAGATGTGCGCATGCGTGTGAATTCAAACTAAAACGTTAACCGGGAAGAGGACAAAAAGAAAATGTTCAGATTTTGGTAAACGCAGAAACATTTTGAAACATTCACGGGTTATTGTATCTGAAAGGTAAGAGTTTCCATTAGCATTACTTTATTTTCGTTTATTTACGCTTTTATTGACAATATAATGTTTGTACATTGCATAGACAGTACGGTATCTTAGTGGTGAACCCACGGAAAGGCATTATAACAACTGTATTTTAAAGGTTATTTAAATTCACAGATAAAACGAGATACAGTAACAAGTAACAAGTCCAAATTTAGGGTTACTGGTTTAAATATTGCATGCTTTGCGCTAATTTACGACAGTCGGAGTAAGTAAATGTAATTGTTGTCATGCAGATAACGTGTTACTATTGTCCTTATATTTAATTTACTAATTAACTAACTTATTTGACATAAAAACCAACGTATCTTAATTGTGTCGCCTGTCTCACCAGAAAGTAACATTGTGGCTCGTATCCCTTTTTACTTGACAGATGAACATGGAATCGTCTGATGCTGCTCAGAACGAGTGAGTGACGTCATATTGCATTTACTCTGCAAATCAACACAGATATTGATGTCTTTTGCTATTACAATAGTCTGATATCCCTATTTCACTATAATGTTCATAATATCAACAAACAAAAAAATATGATAACCTTGTAATAGAGGGAGTACAAATGTTACTTATTTAGTAGTTTCCAGATCTACTTAGTCTATATTTAAAATGTTTTTAATAGATTTTACTTAGTTTTCCCACAGTGATTTAAGAATTATGTTTAATTTCAGTGAAAACACTGTACCCTACAGGCGGCGTATTTCTTCGGCAAGTATTAACAATGTTTTGAATTTTATTAAATTATCTGCAAATTACTAATAAAAGATATATATAAATAAATAAAATATATTTTTTGTTTTTTTTCCCTATTTCTTTAAGATTTTAAAAGCACCTATCAAGTTTGTTGACCCAGTCACGGTGGAAACTCCGGTAACTATTTCTAATCAATTTCAGTTTTTCCCTTAGCCTACGGTATATTGCTTTGTCATAAACAAAGCCTAGCCTAGTATGTGTTTGTTACCAACAGAGAACCTGGCTGGCCCCTCAAAAGAAAAAAAATAATTGAATTGTAACAATAATAACATGTGTGTGTCTATAATAAGAAAAATACCAAATAAATCCTTCTTCCTCACTCAAGGTGAAAGTTGCCAAACCCGCAGAAAAGAGGAATTCCAAAAGAGTCAGTTTTGCCCATGATGTTAGGATCTCAAAGTGAGACTATCTACAAAACTATATTGCATCAGTATTTCATTTTTTCTGCAAAAATACATTGTCCACCTTTGCAAATGTTTATTTACAGAGATCTGAAGAATGACAGCGCTGGCCGAAGTCCACTACAAACTTTAATAGGTAATGCTCTTTATGGATTTTTTTATTCACTGCCTAACCGACGGTAATTGCGGCTCAAAATTCTTTACAGTTAATTAAGAAGTGATTACATGGACGTAACGTAGGTGCTTCACAACGAAATAAACATTACCAAAAAAAAAGGATATTTACATTTACGGCATTTGGCAGACACTTTTATCCATAGCGACTTACATGTATTGCATTTGTCATTGCTTGGACAGTTCATACACCAGCAATTGTAAGCAACCAATATTATGTCAGAATAGTTTAAGCATTTTGTCATAATGTCTACCACGCTAATTAATAATTAAAACATACAACAAAGTCCCAGGGACCTGAATATAAAAGTGCATGCATAGTACTTAAGTGCAGGAGTTGTGTGGCTTCCTTTGTGAGAAACGGCCTTATTCTTCTAATATTGTACAATGAAAACCTGCAGGCAAGAGCTCTTGCTATGCATATAAAATATTGTAAATATGTTACTACACCAGTTAATAGATAATGTAAATTAAAAATAAGATGACCGTTTCCTTGAGTCAGAATTCCTTTATATGGTTTGTCTTTTCTCAGTGAACTGTAACCTATTATTATTAAGATATAAATTGGCAGCTGGTTACTCGTTTGTCACTAAAATCCTCCGATTTTGTTTGTAAAGCCACTGAAGGTCTTATTTTCATTTCACAGCTGTAGAAAATCCTGACATGAGGTAAGATGAGTCTCCTATTTCAGTTGATAATTAATCATTATTTTAACCAAATCGGTGTTTCACTGCAAACTACATCTAGCTTTTCATGTGCTCTTTTAACTTAAGGGCGCAGTTTGGTGTCACTGAAGATAGGACTCCACCGGACAATGGTAGGTGGAATCACTGAATATGGGTTTTATTTTTAATTTTCAAATTAAAAAATATTTTAAACTCCCAAATATTAAAATCCTATTCAAATGTAGGTATGGAAACCTTGTTGCAAGCTCCTCTGCAAGCCTATCATGTAATGAACAAGGTGATTTTCCAAATGCATTTATTACATTTTTGGTTTTAGTAACTGGTGAAGTCATATCTAACGATGTGAATTTAACATGCACTCCTTTACATTCACTCAGATTTTCATGGCAGAGCACAATACCGGAGATTACTATGGGGAGAAGACTATGATATTCACTGACAATGATGCCTCAATGGATATAACTCACAGTCACACAATGCTCATTGCCAGCCATCCAGAATGTAATGCATTTCTGCCAGACCAAAGTGGAAATACGGATTTTATTTTTGCTGCAAAGATGAGAAACGCTGAGATCTCTAATGTGTCAAGAAACATACCCCCCTCGGCGTGTGATCTGGATCCAGAGTTTGAAGACTTTCTCGATAGTATCTCTAAGCCGAGTAATACCACAGCCAGTTCTGTGTTAAACAAGGTGGTGCACAGTTCTGCACAAACTCCTCAAAAAACTATAGAAACAAGCAGAATATTGGATCCTCCTAAAGGACATTGTGCTGGTCACGATAAAGAGAATAAAGAACCAGATATTATATCAGTGCCAAAGAAAAAAACATTAAATAACAGCCAATGCATAGGTCAAGCATCTAACATCAGTCATTTGCTTTCAGAAGATAAAGGAATGAATATGACTGACGCCCTTAATGGTAATATTGTGGAGACTGCACCTCATGATGAACCTCTCAGTTGCCTTTTTCCCACAGCAGACTTGTGGTTTAATGACCATAGGAAAACATCTGAGAATGATATGACACTGCATCCCTCTAAGTCACTGGGATGTAATTCCTCTACAAAACAAACGTGTGCCGTCATTGATTCACAGACTTCTGGGATTGCCACCAATGCCAAAATGTGCAATGTTGACATTTTGACAAGTAAAAAGCGAAAGAGCCTGTCTTTCATGCCAACATCCGGCAGAACCAATACTTCATTTGAAGCTAATCCCAATTACATGGACATGACAAAGTGTCCCACTGGGTTCATTGGATATTCTGATGACATGGACATAACAAAAAGCCAGACTGTTGCCATTGATGCCAAAAGCCTCTGTCCTGTCTATCCTTTGCAAAACAATGGTCAAAAGCATTTACCTTTCATGCTTGGTTCTACTTCAGATCTGTGTGGCATGGAAATGACAAAAGCGTTGACTGTTCCCATTGACCACAAGCCTTTAAGCACTATGTTCCCCCAAAAAACAACTCTTACAGGTGCATTGGAACCCGAGTGTAATTCTGAAGACATGGAGTTCACCAGGTGTCAGACTAGGATCATTGAAGCCAAGCACCTTGATGTTCTAAACCCTCCGTTGATTGATAGCACTAGAGGTCTACGTGGCTTATCTTATCCATGCAAACCAACGGACAAGGGCAAAAACGAGACTGCACAACAGGTAGTGTGCTCAAATGATTATATTTGTGAATATGATGACATGGAAATAACAAGATGCCTGACTGTTGCCATCGATGCCAAAAGTCTCCAAGCAGCAATACAGAAAAAAGACTGTATGGCTTTTGTACCTGTTTCCAGTAAAGCAAGTGATATTTCAGAGGATGACTGTAACATGGAGATGACTAAAGTATTAACTGTAGCTATTGACCACAAACCTTTGGGCAGCTTGTTGTCCCACAGCAGTAATGTAGTTGAGCCTTTGGGAGCTGATTGTGATTCAGATGACATGGAGTTTACCAGGTGTCAGACTAGGATAATTGAAGCAAACCGTATTGATGTTTCAAAGCATTCTTTGATTAGCGGTGATGAATGCAAAAATCGACTTTTAGAAGAAAACAAGCAAAGACATATTTCTGTACAACAGGGAACATCTACAAATCACAATGTGTGTGAATATGATGATATGGAAATGACAAGATGCCAGACTGTCGCAATTGATGCCAGAAGCCTCTGTCCTGTCTATCCTTTGCAAAACAATGGTCAAAAGCATTTACCTTTCATGCTTGGTTCTACTTCAGATCTGTGTGGCATGGAAATGACAAAAGCGTTGACTGTTCCCATTGACCACAAGCCTTTAAGCACTATGTTCCCCCAAAAAACAACTCTTACAGGTGCATTGGAACCCGAGTGTAATTCTGAAGACATGGAGTTCACCAGGTGTCAGACTAGGATCATTGAAGCCAAGCACCTTGATGTTCTAAACCCTCCGTTGATTGATAGCACTAGAGGTCTACGTGGCTTATCTTATCCATGCAAACCAACGGACAAGGGCAAAAACGAGACTGCACAACAGGTAGTGTGCTCAAATGATTATATTTGTGAATATGATGACATGGAAATAACAAGATGCCTGACTGTTGCCATCGATGCCAAAAGTCTCCAAGCAGCAATACAGAAAAAAGACTGTATGGCTTTTGTACCTGTTTCCAGTAAAGCAAGTGATATTTCAGAGGATGACTGTAACATGGAGATGACTAAAGTATTAACTGTAGCTATTGACCACAAACCTTTGGGCAGCTTGTTGTCCCACAGCAGTAATGTAGTTGAGCCTTTGGGAGCTGATTGTGATTCAGATGACATGGAGTTTACCAGGTGCCAGACTAGGATCATTGAAGCAAACAGTATTGATGTTTCAAAGCCTTCCTTGATTGGCGGTGATGAATGCAAAAATCAACTTTTAGAAAACAAGCAAACGCATATTTATGTACATCAGGGAACATCTACAAATCACAATGTGTGTGACAATGAAGATATGGAAATGACAAGATGCCAGACTGTCGCAATTGATGCCAGAAGTCTCCCGGCAGTCAATCAATTACAGAAGCAGAAAAGAAAGAGTCTGGCTTTCATGAATATGCTTACTAAAGCAAGTAATACTTCAGAGGATGACTGTAACATGGAGATTACTAAAGCATTAACTGTTTCCATTAACCACAAGTCTTTAGGCTCTCTGTTCCCCAAAGACGATAATCCAGTTGGCGCCGATTCAGATGATATGGAATTTACCAGGTGTCAGACTAGGATCATAGAAGAAAAGCATCTTGATGCGTTGAAGCCTTCATTGAGTTTCAACGCTAAAGGACCACTCAGCTCATATGACCCAAATACGATTACACACCAGAGAGAGAATGAAAACCATCAATATCCTTGTGAATCTAATATTACGGAAATTACAAGATGTCACACTGTTTCCTTTGCTACTAAAAGTCTCCAAGCAGTCAATCAGTTGCAGAAAAGAGATAGCCTGTCTTTCACAAATACCGCCTTCAATACCAGGAATATCTGGGCATTGGGAACCGAATGTGGTTCTGAAGACATGGAATTGACAAAGTGTCAAACAAAGACAATTGACTCGAAGAACTTCCATGTTTCAAACTCAGACGTTGGTAGTGCAGGATCCATAAATGAATGTCATGGGGAAATTGACTTCAGCCACATGAAACCCACCTCATCAGAGCCTGTTGAGTTGGACATAACAAAAAGTTACACTTCTGTTAAATCAAACTTCTGCATTGCTGGTGAGGCATTGAGTAGCTCTGGAAATCAGGACTTAGCACAGGCCAGAATAACAATTGGGAACCTGTCGGAGGCCTCAAACCATCAAGAAAATCGTGCGGAAGTGTTAAATGTTGATTGGAAGAATTGTACTGAAGAAAGAGACCAAATTAGCACAAAAACAAACCATGAAGCTTTTTCAAAGCCTGCTAGTATGTCACGTGATCACAGATCTAATGCATCCGAACACGGTGCACGGAATATTGAACAGGAATGTGCTCCATTGAAGTCAGTGGAGTGCTCACTACTTTATGGGGATCAGTTTGGCATCTGCACTACCATTCAAGATTCTCTTGACTCAAAGCAAATTGAAAATGGGAAGGAAAATGGCTCTTTGTCCCAGGGTTTGGAAACTTCACCTCATAATAGTCCTGCAGACCACAAAGTCGAAACGGGGACTCGAAGCAGACGTAGGAGTTTAGCTGATCTACAGTCTAAACTAAGGCGTATGAGCCACAGATTAAATGAACCAGTTGAAAATGTGGACAGCACAGTGCCATTGGCGGAGACAGCCTTTGACAAAGATGCTAATGAAACACACGTCCCTGTTGTGGAGAGGGATCCTAAAATGGAATTAACTGTCAAAGAAGATAATTTTACTGTAGATGAACCACCTGCTGCAGCTGCCTCTCTGAACCTGAGAAGTAATCAATTCACATCAAGACGGTCAATGGGAAGCTTTATGCCCAAACTCCCCCAAAAGGTAAAGCCACCTGCCAAACCAAGTAGTGTGAAGTCTGTTGTAAAACACGTGGAAACCAGTAGCACCGATGATCAGTACGGTTACAACAACACTATGGATACTATTCATAATGAAGTTCTCCTTAACATGAGCATTGATGAGGATGTGTCAGAAACATTGGGCACAGAGGCTCAGGGAACTGGCAATGAATGTCCTCTCCAAGATAGCATAGTGCAAGATGCTTTGGTTGATGATGTATTTTCCCCCAAGCATGGCAATAAAAGACCTTTACCAGAAGATCATAATAACATGGATGATGAAAAGAGGAAAAGACCACCAACTGACACCATTAATCAATTGGTATGTCATAATATAGTATGTAATAATTTATATTGATTTTTTTTTTGTGTATTTATTTACTTAATTTAACTTTCCCATTCTTTTTGCCAGAAACAGGCCATTACAGCGTCTGACATGAACTTTTCCACTGCTACTGCTACATCTGCCATTACGCAGATGGTGGATTCTTCAAACAATAGTAACACTGCAACCATCCGAAGTGAAGCAACATTAGAATCAAGTACGTTTCTAACTTTCTATTATAATCTTATAATGTCTCTTTTTGGATACAGCCCAGTCTTGTTGGAGTAAAAACATTCTCCCTCTCATTTACAGTTATGAAACAAAGTCTCTTTGAATCACAACTTGAAGAATACACAAGTGATGTACACAAGGTATTGCATTTTCAGCCTTTTTTAGCATGATTGCCTCATTACTTAATACCTTGTATTTCATTGCCTTCTAAATTACTTTTATCAAATTTTTCTTCAGAAAATGGATGGCAACAGCATTACAGTGTTGGAGTTTTTTAAACTCTTCAGCTTGGACTTTGTCATTCATAATCCTCGTCAAAGTGTCCTTCCTGGCAGAGTAAGTTGAACATCTTCACACGGGTGAAGGTTACAGCTGGCTTGAAGAGGAGACATGTCTCACTGTGTGTCTGGACTGTACTTGTGACTGACGCTGACATTGTGTTGTTTTGGTTTGAAACTCAAAACTTGAGGAACTGGCATTCCGCTCTACTCCTTTCCCTTACAGCGCACATTGGCTCACTGGCTCAAGGCCACCGCTCACTGAAAGCCTCAAAGCTCGTCAAGAGACACCATGATTTTAGTTCTTTGTAACGGGACATTGCCCACTCCGGTGTCTGACGTTCGCCGGTGCCAAGGTTTAGAACAGGATTCTATTTCTTGAGCGTCAAGGCATAAACCGCTGAATATCTGGAGATATTTGCGCTCCTTTGCAACTTCATCTTAACATTTAACGTTGCATTCCTCGCCACGCCGCAAGTAGGCATTGGCCTTCACGTCTTGAGGCTGATTTATGTTTCTGTGTCGAAGTTACGTCGTAGCAATGCAGATGGCAACAACTGCCTTGTAGATGAAAGCCCACATGCCAGATTGCGTTGCAATTTTCTATCTCTATAACATTGTCCTGTACATGCACAGACGGGTTACCTTTGACAGTCAAGATGTAATTATGAGATTGACTGGAACGAAATGCCTTTATATGGCTTGAACATTAACCAAGACTTAACATGAGTAGACATACATAAGTAATAGGCCAAGTGTATTTTGAAATATGTAGGCTATTAAGCAATTCAATGGAATTAAATTAAGTCTCAAAATTATATATCTTACATTTATGCAAAATACAAAATCTAAAACTTTTCTGCCAGCCCATCAAACTATAATTTATAGGCTACTAAATTGGGATTTAGGAACAATCGAATAGGCCCACGATATGATACAAATGCCAAATGCTACAAATGGTTTGGCTTTAACAGAGACATGATGCCCTTATGTGGGGATCAAAAAGTATTTATTTATTTTTTGGTTACTATTGGCGGTCAGTTTAGCGGCTACACAAAAGAGTCAACCAGCAACCTGGCAATTTCTGCTCATATGCAGTCGCTCCCACGCACAAGTGAAGATCGCTGCGGTGTATTTCTAGTTTAAGAGATTAGCTGTAAATAAATAATTTTAAATACTTGGTTAAATTTTGTGAAATCTAGGACATACATTTCTTGTTGTGGGACTCTTCGCATGCACAGTCATCGCGCACAGATCCACGTGGCCGACACACAAGTGCAGAGGGATAACTTCTCGAGACAGCGTCAAGCTACGGCATAGGCTCTAAAACAATCGAGGAGTGTACTTTAAAATAAAAGATAACAGTATGGATCCTCTCCATGTTCTTTAGATGTCTTTAGACGGAGAGCCTGCAGCAGAAGATATACTAAAGAACAAACACATTTACTGTCCAAAACTGAAGGTGTATGAGCTGGATCACCACAATCTTACAGAGAAGGTGGAGGGGTATGTTATTTTTGCTTTTTAAAATGCCAAACATTTTACACATTAATGGCATCAGTATTGTGGCCTACGTATTCTGATGGCGTTTAACCAAAGAAATGGAAGTTTAATTTCAGGTTTTACTGGCTGATATGGATATATCAGTAAAAACCTGGTACCGATCTACTACCACAGGACGGTAGTAGATCGGTACCAGGCTTTTACAGATATACATTCCTATATTTATTTATGTTATTTAGGGGGAAAAACTACATCCAAATGTTAAAGGTTGGCATTCATTGTCTTCAGTGCCCCAGCTCATTGATTATAAACGTTGCTAGAGGTTCTACTCAGTGCAACGGTTTTCAAAATTTCCCCAGGTTAAAAATCCGGATGAGGGACAGAGAGAGACCCCTGAAGAGCGTCAATAGACCCCTTTGGGAAGAGATGAGGAACTTTCAAGAGGTATGAAGATTTATTATATGATGTCATTACGGCTTCGTCTGTGCTGCTGAAAACAAGCTGTTTAATTTTAAACGGGACAATAGTTGTCTACCTAAAGGACATACTAAAGGCTGGGACATTCTTGCTTTAAACTGCGCGTACGCAATGTGGCTTCCGCGCCCATCAGGCACGTATCCTGCGTTCCTTTGGAGGGTAGGTTGTGCCAAGATGCAAGCACATGAATGTGGAAGCAGCTTATCAGGATCGGACAGATGGATCAACAGCTGTCTCTGAACAAAGAACAACAATAGCGGGACGTTTTTGAAGTTTGCAGAGCTGGTCCGTAATACCAACATCTATATGATGTCTCCATGCTGCTCCACAGTGACAAATACGGACATTCGGAGGTAGCCAAGGAAGATATTCCCGTTTCGGCCAGGGATGATTCGGCCCTGATCTCCCCTCTAGTGGATATACTATAAATCCTCCATGCACATACAAAGTACGCAGGCACGTAGGTGACTAATGCCTGTCGCGTCTACTTGTCTACGCATATGCGTTGCACAGAAGCAAGTATATCGGGGTCTTAACTAGAAAAATGTTATGAATTTATTAAAGTTAAACACACATTGTACTTTGTCTGTAGCAATAACTTGAGAACCAATGGTAATCAATGTCATTATGTAGTTATTGGCTGTTAAACCTGAGTGGCACAGCTGATGGAAATTAGAGCAAATGTAACAAGTAAATAAGAATAATTTATCAGCAAAGCAGGTTACATTTTGACTTAAAAACTCTGAAAAGCACATAATGTTTTAAGATGTTCTAATTCCCAAGTCTTAATGTCCACAGCTGAAGGGCTTTGGTGCCAAGCTGAAGCAGAGGTATAATTGGTTCAGGAAGCAGAGCAAGTGCATGTCCCACGAGATGAAGGAGACGCTGTATTCAGACCTACGGAATGCCAACATGGTAGGAGAGACACGAAAAGCGGTGGCACCTCTTTCACGCACGCATTGCATTGCTCTTAAAGGCAGGGTCAGTCATGCTCGGGAACACTCGCTAACTTTGAGCTCGAATCAAAACGGACTGCCTCCACAGCCCCGCCCCACACATTAAAACGCATTGTGAAGCAAAGTGGCAGTGTTGTTGTGAGCACTTTGTTTATGTTCCTATTTACGGAGCCAGGGCTGTGTACAAGTACCAGATTATTTATTTTAGCGCACACAACGATAAACTAGGAAAATGTGAGGAGATATTTGGTGAATTTGAAAAAAAGTGCATTAGCTTACAATTAGCTTTCAATAGCTGACTACACCTTTAATGTCGGCCATGTCTGTGGCATTGACTGCTTCAGGAGGAGCAGCAGAATCTGCGGGGAAAGCTGGCAGACGCTGATGAGATGCTGAAGAACCTGGACGACTTCATTCACGAGGTGGAGAGCGGTAAGTTGGATGCAGAATTTTATTGTGTGAAGTTGCTTAATGCTTTTCTTTTGTATTACCATATCACTTGTAGCATAATAACTTATTTTTACATAATTTGTACACATTGATTTCACTAATATTCGAAGTTATGCAGTGTAAATGCGGTAAGTATTGTCTCGAACAGACTCCAAGTGTAGCAAAACAATGTGTCTTATATTGTCCAGTCATAAGGTATTTGTATTGGTGATTTTTATGTGCAAATATTGATTTGCTTTTTGCTTTATCTAGAACTGTCTGCTGTTGAGGGGAAAGGTTTAGAGGATACTAAACCAACGCTGAACTCAAATCAATTAGGTACATTCTGATTCTGTAATTAATTTAAAAAAAATGTTTGTAGGATTGTTTTTATTATAAATTTAAATTTATTTTACTTTTCCACAGCATTAGAGAATGTCACAAGACAGTTGGAGGACAATGAGAGGTGTGTTGACGTCCTGTTGATCATGACAAACAGCTGTGGGAATGATGTCAGGACCATCTAAAATGATCCACAACACTGTTTGTTTACATTGTTTCTGCCTCAGACAAATATACCAACTGGATTTGGAGAAGAAGGGCAACCTTGACAAACTGAATAGACTTAAGACTGAGACGCAAGATCTGCAAAACCACCTTGCCACGCTTCACTTGTGAGCTCCCTTTATTTAATATATTGTTTTATTCCTTCTTTATACATGTCGTTCAGGGATTCCATGATTCATGACATTTAGATTCACCACTGACTGTTTGAAAGCCTATTAAAAGTGTTAAATGCCGCTAAAGTTGAAGTTATTGGTCAGTTAAATTACTTGTTTTTCCTCTAACATAAAGATGAGGTAATGGTTTCTGTGATCTAAACCCTGTTTAGGGTGAATGAGTTTAAGGTGAAGGAGGCAAGGTCCGATGGCGCCATCTACACTTTCCTCTACGAGTCCCTCAGTCTAGAGGTGGCGTATGGAAATGTCCACGACGCAGGTAAGATCAGTCAACAGCGGTCAGTCGCCTGGTTCCGCCTGTGTAGGATCTAAGCAGCTGACCTCTTGACCCTTTCCTCTCTGTTCTAAGGGGAGAGCGGTGACTGTGAGAGGGACATATGCGACATCACCTTCAGACTAGAGCTAGACGGTGAGAGGAGTGGACATCAAATGACCTGGCGTGACCCTTGTCTTGCTTGGGTGCCATGTTGTGGCCCGTGTTTGTGATGCGGTTGTTTGGTTCTGTTCCCCCTAGAGGAGAGATCCCAGCCGCACGCGCGCCTCGTTCACAACCTGCTCTCCCAGTACCTCCAGAGAGAGACGACTTGGGTGGCCAAATATCCAACCAGCAGATATGTTCCCAAGGTAACGTACGCGGAAGCCACAAGGCTGTACGTGTGTCTGTGTGCAGCATGAGGAGTCGCAAACATACGTGTCTCCGGTGAAACCTCACGTGTAATTGGCCGACCCGTCTCACCACGTGTGTGTGTGGCCCCCAGCTGCTGCAGGACGTCGGCCTGGTGGTGAGTCGTCTCCGCCTGCTGGGCCAGGAGGTCAGTCTGCTCAGGAAGTGGGGGGGCCTGAGGCTGGACCTGCAGGACGTCCGCTGTGCCAGCTCCCAGTAAGGACCACCGGCGCCCTCTGCTGTCTGTTTACTGGTGTTGATTGTGTTGATGAGGGAGGTGAGGTGAGCTTTGTGAGACCCTGCTGACCTCAACCAGCCCAACCCCTGTCTAAATGAAGGGCAAGTGAGCCTTAAGGGTGCTGCCAATGGTCTCATGGTCACGCCTAGTGACTTTGTTCCCCTAAAAATAAGGGTTATAAAAACCACAGGTTATATTTCTACACGTGCACATTTGAGCGCTCGTGTCATTGCAACCCCACGGTTCAATAGGTTAAGGTTTGGCTGTTAAAAAGCAGATGATGGTACTTCTCCCATAGAGTTCTATTGAGGACTCTCTAAGCGGTCTGTCTCCTCTATATAATGTCTCTGGTACTTCT